>PVJI01010067.1:0-62264 GCA_004026765.1 Micronycteris hirsuta
AGGGGCAGGTGGTAGTCTGTCTCTCCCTGGAACACAAAGGCCCGGATGCCTCCAGTTGCCCCCAGGCGGTAATCTTAAACGGTGCCCCAGGAGGTCAGCTGTTTTCTCAGGAGCCAGGATGGGCCTTATCTGTAGTTTCTGAAACAAAGGCTTTAACATATACATTACTTTCTAGGCTTATAACTTTTTACCTTAAACTAAAATTTTCCAACTCTTCAGTCCCCTATCAAAATGATAAAGTTTAAAGACAAGCACTACTTAGGTTCAACACCTAATATAAAGGCACTTTATTAAAATTGTGTAGTATTGGCATGAGGTAGACCATATAAATCAGTAGATGTGAATAAAAATTTCTGAAATAGAAACATTTCAATGTGGTCATTTGATTTTTTATTAAAAGTGTTGTTGACATTAAGTAAGGAGTGATTGGATATTTATATGCACAAGAAAAAAACCTTCATCTTTAATTCTTATATAATTCATATAAAATAAATTATAGAGTTAAATTTAAAAGCTAAACTACAAAAGTTCTGGAGAAAAGCATAGGAGAAGTCTGTATGGCCAAGGATAAGAGGTTTCTTGAGTAGAGTACAAACATTAAACAATAAAAATTGATAATTCAATAACTGTTACATTGAAATTCATCAAAATTTAATAATTGATTTTTCAAAAGATGCTCTTAAGTAAATAAAAATGTTTTTCAAAATTTAGCTAGTACCCTGACCAGTGTAGCTCAGTTAGTTGGGTGTCCTACTGCAAAGCAGAAGGTCGCCAGTTCAAGTCCCTGTCAGAGCACATGCCTGGGTTACAGGTTCATCCCTGGCTGGGCCAGGTACTAGAGGTGATGGATCAATGTTTGCTTCTCACCTCAATGGTTCTCTCCTTCTCTCGCTCACTCTCTTCCTCTATCTCTATGAATAAATAAATAAACAAATAAAATCTAGTAAAAAACTTTTGCAACTCAATGACATGTAGAGAAAGTACTCAATTTTTCAAAATTAAAAAAAATTGAAACAGATATCTCACAAAATAAGATATGTGAATGGTTATGTGATTAGACAGTAAGCATATAAAAATAATTCAATGTTATTAATCATTAGTAAAATACAGATTAAAAACCTGGTAAGATACTGTTTCACATTCACTGAAATGGTGAAAAAGAAAGAAAGACTGAAAATGTCAGTTATTGAGGAGGGTCTGTAAGAACTAGAGCTCTTACACATGGCTGAAAGAATATAAAATGGTACAGCTACTTTGAAAAAGTTTTGTAGTTTCATACAAAGTTAAATATATACTTATCATATGTACTAAATTCTGTTCCTAGGTGTTTATCCAGGAGAAACAAAGCATGTTCAGAGAAAGAATTGTAGTAGGCTGTTTATAGCAGTTTTACTCAGATAAAAAACTGGAAAGAACCCACATGCCCCTTCACAACCGAATGGGTAAACAACTTATGGACTATCCAAAGAATGGAATATTACTTAGTAATAAAAAGAAATAAGCTACCGATACACACAACACCATGAATGATTTATAAAACATTATGCTAGTTGATAAAAGCAGATTCAAAAGTCTGCACACTGTCTGATTTTTAGTAGAATCAAAATCAGGATGAGGTTAATATCTAGAGCATTATTTTCATGATTTTTATGACTAAACATTTGTAAGCTCATTAAATCCTACACTTTTGTGCAATTTTATTTATATAAATTATACTTCAATAAAACTGATTAAAGTATATTTCTAAGGTCAGTTCTAAGGGAATATATAAAAATAACAGTAGTATATACATATATTTTTCATTATAGCTTTTTTTAACCTTTTATGGCTTCCAAATTTTTCTATCATATTGCTCTTACCTACATTTAAATAAATGATTAATAATGGCCAAATACTATTATTTAAATTAACATAATCTATTGTATCTTATATAACTTATTCAGAAATTCTACATGCTTACCTTTATTCTTAGAAAACAAATTAAAAAATTGAGTCATAAGAGATACTATAAGTATATACTTGATAAATGCCTAATGAAATAGTTAAACACTCAAACGCATATACTGCTTTCAAGTTATATTACCTTAGGAACAGATGTATGTTTGAAAAATTGCAAACATTTAGAATGTATTGAGCAGGCTTTATTCTGGCAGATTTATTTTAAAATATATCAATTTTTGTATCACTTAATAAGTCATCAAAATATGACTGTCATTTTTATCTAAAATTTGAAGAATGTTAAACAATGAAACCATAAAACATAATATATTCTCATTTTCCTTTTGAAAAAGAAAGTAAAATAAATATAGCAAGAAAATAAAATAAGAAGCTGTTTTGATTTGTTTTGTGGGAGACAGCAAAATTGTACTCCAGCTGAGTTGTCTTTGTCAGCAATTTATTTAGCACTGGTTTGCTGTGGAAATTTCACAAGCCAATAAATACCATCAAGATAATATCTCTTAATAATCCAAATAAAAAATAACATACTCTAAACAAATAACAGATTCACTGGGAGAGTCAGAGACCAACCAAAGGCTCATTTCCAGCTGCCGAAGCAAAGGTAAAACAGCCTGCTGCTATAGTGTATTGCTAAGATATGAACGTGCCAGTGTTGATAAATGAGCTGGTCATTTCCAAGGGCCACTGCGTGGTTTGTCACCACTGTCTCAGAGGAGTGCCTTTCCAAGGCAAGGGCAAATGCCCAAGTGTTTCTGGAGAGTTTTTAGTTAGTGAAGAGTCACTTCACCTAAACCAAAACTCTCAAACAGTCCTCACAAACTCTGAGGATTTATAATGTAAATGTCCCCTTGTCATAGCTGCTTTTCACGTGTTTGTATGTTCTTATCAATAAGACCCGGCAGAGCCCCTCAGCCACAGGCTCCTGAAGACTTACCAAAAACAACGGATAGAGAAAAATGGCATTCTGGCACTACGCACTTTATTCTCATATCAGAGCAACTTTTTTCATCTGTGTCATAAAAAAGTGGATTAAAAGAGCATCACTTAAGTCATAAACACGTGTATTTGAAACAATATTGAACCTATGGACAACAGAGGTCATGCGGTAGCTTTAGTTAAAATTTAAAAAATATATATAAATGCAAATACACATGAATGTTGTACATACACGCACAGCTACATAAGTGCATTTTATATATAGTATTATCTAGTGTCTTAAAAGTATTCATGCTTTAAGAAATGCATTGCATATTGAATGAAAATTTCATTTTAACAACTGCATTATATACCATTATATGGAGGCAACTTGATACCACCATTGTCATATTGCAGCACATATTTTCTATTGTAGTTAATTTTTCCATAAACCTATTTTTGCATAAATATTTGGCTAAATTTTTGATGTAGTGTTTTGTTTTGTATTAGTCTCAGTCCATCAATAACCGATACTGGCCTGGACCAAACTGCATGGCTCTTCTGATCATTACAATATGTCCTTTAGCACTAAGCTTCAGGAAACTCAGGAAGATACAGGCTTGTTATACCTGTAGGACCTAGAAATTATTATGGCCTTGCAGGGTTCACTCTTTTTACTGGTAAACTTAAAACACAAAAATGAGAATTTAGATGTGGGAAGAGGAAAACAAAACAAAAAAACAAACAAACAAAAAACAAGTAGTCCAACAGTCAGTTGTTGAAATCAACCAAAATCTCTAAAACAAAGGAGCCTCAGTATGGGAAGGAAGCACAGCTCCTTAGTCCTGTGGAGAGCCCTCCGTGAAGTAAATGCCTCTTTGAAGTGGATGTCTTGGCAATCAAAATTTAGGTCAAGCACTTGCATTACGAGAATGAAAAAGTCTTACACTATACTGTTATAAAGGCGTGACCCCCTCCTACCCTCCAGTCCATTCCTGCTCTAGAAGCATGATTCTAAAAAGAAATTTAATCTTTACTAATTTCTTTCTCAAATTTTAATGGGGGTGTGTCAAGAGTCACTTTTGTCTATGAATGCTTATTATAGTCATATTAATTTCTACTTTTTAGTACCTCCAACTTACCACTAGTATCTATTTTTCAGTATTCATTAAGTCTTGTTCAGTTGCACAATTATAATTATAAAAAACAATGGTTTTCAAAATTATAAAAAACAATGGTTTTCAAGCTATGCCGCACATTAGAATACCTGAGACAGTTTTTAAATATTCAAATTTCTAGATCCTTATCACAAGAATCTAATTTAGTCGGTGATTCCCTGGCTCTCACAGTCTTTAAAGCACGCCAGATGATTCTGACACTAATATGCGATCTGGGTCAAAAACCACTGCAGCAGATGGTTTCCCAGACTGATACCAGGGCTCTCTTTTACCTTCCAGCTGAGCCCACAATTCTTGGGCTATGTTTAATTGTATCTCTAACTTTCATAGTTTCCCCAAACCACCCAAGCATTTTAGTTTTGAGTTTCATATTGACTTTTTATCATTCTTGACCAGCAGATTTTTCTCCTTCCTTTCTACACAGATTCAATATTTACAGACATGCATTGGGTCCTAGTAGGAGCACTTTTCCATTTCAATTTATATGATCACTATGTAAATTTAGTTTCATAAACTTCTGAGCCCCTACGACAGTCATGTTTAAGCTGGGCCACTTCCAAGCGACTCTCGGTACTGGTAGTTATAGGGAAATAAATTTCCAGATCTTCTGCTAAGATTTCTATGTTTTCTTTTCACCTTTTCTTTCACCACAGCCCTTTTTCACTTTACAAACTAAAAAAAAAAAAAAGGCCTTTTCTGAATCTTGCAATATCTTATGTCCCCGGAAGTAAAATCTCTAGTGCTCTAAACTTTTGAAGAGGGGTAAGACTTTTTATAGTGATAATCAGAATACCACAAACCAACGCAGGGCCTGTAAAGTACATGATAATCATGAAACATGCCATAGAAGGATATTCTAACTAATGCGTATACTGGAAAAAATGAAAATTCAATATATTATCGAATACAGTCATTTCAAGTAATAACAATTTTCTTTAATCCACATCACTTCTTCTGCCCCTTTACTATTTTGAAAGAAAGTACTACTGTTGAGAGAGAGGCTGGCAAGGGAGATTTTTTGGAAAGAAATTGTAAGAGAGATGGTAAATACGGCTTTTATGCATATAGATGCTCCTCAACTTATGATGGGGGTATGTATCTCATAAACCCCTAGTGAGTTGAAAATATCTTAAGTCAAAAAGATATTTAATACACCTAACCTACTGAACATTATAGCTTAGCCTAGTCTACGTTACATGTGCTCAGGATGAGATAAGGTGTGAGGCAAATGGTTGTAACCCACAGGGGCTATGGGGACTGTCAAGAAGACAGCAAAACCAACTTCTAACAGATTGTTGGCTTAGAACCAGAAGAGGCCAACTGGATCTAACATGGCAACTAAATTTACTTTATGGTAGGGGTATCAAACTCATTTTCACCAGGGGCCACATCGGTCTCACAGTTGCCTTCAAAGGGCTGAATGTGATTTCAACTCTTTAGCAGTTAAAGAGTACCTACATTTATTCAGTGTTAAAATTATTTTGGCCCTTTGAAGTCAACTGCAAGGCTGATGTGGCCCCTGGTGAAAATGAGTTTGACACCCCTGCTCTACAGGTTTGGATGTTTCTCACACTTGACATTTACTTAGTATAGTGCAGCAGGATTCTGAAGAAGCCCACCCAGGGCCACCCTGAAGGTCTGGATTCCGTTCCACATACCAGTAGGAGTTCATTCTGCCCTACCAACTCCTCAGTTTTTATCAGGTAAAGATGAGAAGTTTCCCTTGGAATTCTGGACCTCTGTTTTAAGATAAGAGGCCATAACTCTATTTGAGCTATTTCTTCTTAAAAATAAATCCTTGAGGTGGAACTAAAATTTAAGGGTTGAGATAATTTAGGCTAATCATAAAAGTTAAGATAACTCAGAGACCAGAGAGGGGGAAAGGGTGGCTTGTTCTTAATTTGAGCTTTTTAATTAAAATTGCTTACTGAGCATCTGAACAAAACCTCTTGTTGGATAAATGAGACTGTGAACCCATTCAGCTCCAAAGATAAGGGACATTTACTTCTTCTAGCTCAAATCTGGGGTATTCTTTGTTGACTAAGAATCTATGTGGAGGTGTCAGAGGCTTCTCCTCAAAATGAGCAGGAGACCCCTAGGGAATACCAACTGTAGTTAAACGATTAACTCACCCGGGTACTCACACGCAGAGGCTGATCACCTAGAGCTGCGTCCTCACAGTTATATTAGACAGCTGGGGGAGAAGTGGAGACATGTGGGCGGGTTGAATCAACTAGGGAGATGACAGCCCCTTGGAGCTCTGCCGACAATCAGCAAACTTCAACCCACTACGCAATATTTCTAGAAACTTGTTTAGACTCTAATGATCTCAAAATAAACCTAAATTAACAGGGGAAATAATGCCGCAAGGACTAAAATTCTTTTACCTCAGCCTCCATTAATATTCTTTTACATATACAATTAATAGAAAGCAAGTACTTACAGAAATGGGAAGTTTTAACTAGAAGTAATATGAACTTACTGTGGCCAAAGTGGCCACTAGAAGTAATATAAACTTACAGTGGCCAAACTTTAGTGGCTAGATTGTTAATTTTTTGCATTAACAATTAGAAAAACCTGGGTTTAAAATTAAACTAAGTGGGAAGCATTTCTTGTCAGAAATTAGAAGCTTCTAGGAAAAGCACAGATAAATTATTTTCTCTGCATGAAGTTGATAAAAAAAATAGTATCTCAGAACTAAGGACAGTTTCTGAAGCTAATCATTGCCAACACCCCACTTTTTTCTCTTCTCCAGCCGCCCTACTGTGCCTTTTACTTTGTTGATCAGACTTACTCTTCGTTCCTTCTCCCCCTTTTCTCTCTTTTCCACATCTTCTCCACCACAGCTACCTACTGACCTAGGAACACTCAGAATAAAAAAACCAGACCAGAGCAAACTAGGGGAAAAAATCTGGCATCTTCCTTCAGAGAAAAGCCAATTTGAGGCAGAGGGGAGCCAGTGATTGTCTATATTCCTTGGACTAGAATCCACCTAAATATTCTCCCAACACTCTCTAGGCCCTTAGATGAGTTTGCAAAGGAATTTAACTGTTAGGACAGAGAGTCTTGACTATTCTGACCCATTCCAATTAAATACCTACTGGTTTCTGGAAGCAAAGCAAAATACTTCCGAAATAAGTTTTTCTAGAAAACTTCTTAGATGAGCTTTTTTGTAGAAAGCTAGATCACCTTAAGAAATTGCAGAAAACTGAAATAGAATTTAGGAAAAGAAAAAACAAACAAACAAACAAAAAACAGTAGTGAGGCTACTAATACTTTAGGGAAAAGTAAAAATTACCGTAAAAGGGGAAATTACTAAGGTTTTTGTGAATCCTGGTGCTACTATAACTGTTCTTAACCCTATCCAAATAAGTCGCCTTCTCCTTTGGAATAATGCTTCTGCACAGATGGTATAGATACCTAAACAACCGATGGCTTTATTAATCAGAACCTGTTAATTAAATCTGCCTGCCCCAATTCACCTGATAGGGCAAGATTTTCTTGAAACCAATGATGCCCACATATCCTTTTTCTAAAAGGGAAAAATGTATTTAGACTTAATAAATCAGACACTGAGCCAATTAGGAAAATGACGATCTTAAAGGAACATCGACAAGAGGACACTAATCTTGACAGTGACCCGGCATTTGTTAAGGGATGTTGCAGTGCAGCTCCGGGCCTGTTTCAGTCACCAATGTCCTTTATGCCCGAGCTTGAATTGAGCCCATTACACAAGGTTACTTTTAAAAGGGGGGGCTTATAGTTTCATGTATGAGCCCCTGTAATTCTCCTACTTTCCACTAAAGAAATCCAGTGGGAAAAGATGGAGATTTGTAGAGAATCTCATAGATATAAATAAGGTAGTTGCTCCCAGACATTCTGTGACTCCAAATCCATATACCCCATTGTCAGCTATTTCTGTAGAATGCCAATATTTTTCAGTAATGTAGTGCCTTTTTTTAGCATTCCTAAAAACAAACACAGACAGGAAATACCTCTTTGTTTTTACCTGGGAACATCACAACTTGACTTAGACAGTAATGCACCAGGGATACATGGAGAATCCCAACTCTTTCTTTCAGACACTAAAAGCTGATTTGAATGATGTTGAATTTCCCTGAGACTCTACTATAATCCAGTATGAAGATGATTTCTGTTATGCTCTACGACTTATTAAACTCTCAAGAGAACACAATTTACCTATTACAATAACAGGCATAAAGGGACATATGTTCTCAAATGGCAAGCTTGGATTTTGCTTACCCAAAGTAAAAATACCTTGGTTACCTAAAGATGTGATACTAATAAACCCTGAATGACTCAGAGGAATAATATTCTTTTCTATTCTAAAAACAGTTAGACAATTAAAATTTTTAAAAACAATGCCTTAAAGAAGGTTTCTTCATAGGTTTGACTGGATTCCAATTTTTTTTATTAATGGCCCAGACTCTATATGTCCTATTAAAAGAAACCTAATAAAATTTAATGCAATCCCAAAAGAAAACAATCTGTAAACATCTAAAGAAAGAATTATCTAAAGCTCTTCCTCTGCAACACCTTAATTATAAACTTTCTAACTTTTTATACATGAAAATAAAAGAAATGCTTTAAAAATGTTAACTAAAAAACATATAGATAATCATAAACCTAGAGGACATTACGGTCAGCAATTAGACTCCGTAATCAAAGGGTATCCCCCCCCCGACGGCCATGTTGGCCACAGGCATGTTGTGTAAACAAACAGGAAGGAGAGTTATGGGCTCATCTTTATTGATGTTCCCCAGTTTGTTGAATCTCCACTGAATTCTTATCATGCTCAGCCCTTCTGTTAGTCAACTGGCTTCTTATGAAGTACTCTTGCTTTCTTTAATTAATATAACTGTAGTTCAATGTAACAGTCATAACCCAGAAAAGTTTTACCTTCTTTGCAGGATGAAGACTTCCATGATTTGCTTTGCTTACTAACCACCTTCTTGTTCCTAGGAATGATGTAAAGAAAACTCCTATTAGTAATGCTGACTTAATTTAGTTTAGAGATAGATCTTATCTGAAAGATGAGCAGGGATATTACTGAACTGGATATGCAATAACTTTCTAAGTGGAGATAATTAAAGGTTCTCATTATATTTGCCTGAATAGGATCTGCCCAACAAGCTGAATTCATTGATCTAACTTACCCTTGTCAATTTGCCGAAGAATAAGTAGCCAATATTTACACTGACAGTAGCTATGCTTTTGGTATAGCTGATGACTTGGAATGCTGTGGAAACAGCGAGCCTTTTTAACTTGCTCAGGGCTGTCCATAGAGAATAGAAACGGCTGCAGAATTATTAGATGTCAAATGGCAACTGAAACAATTGGCAATTATCAAAATTCTAGGACATTCGAAAGCTGCCACCATGGAAACAAAAGGAAATCCTTTAGTTGATGCTGCAGCTAGATAGGCAGCATTAAACAGCCAAATTATTCAGATCTAGGTATACTCCTTGTTTCTTATTAAATCAATGAAAGACTCTCTTTTACAGTGCAATTGAATGGCTGCAAGAGAAGAAAATAGGATATGGCAACAAAAATGAGAAACCTTCAACTTAGGCAAACAAATAAGGCTTGGAAGCAATCTGCAACAAATCTTACCTATAGGGGCTCAATTACCTACCCTTCAATATGTACACAGGCTAAGGCATTGGGATTCTGAAAAGATCATTTCTGGGAGTAAAGAGTATTACTGAAAACCACCTCCTACCATAGCTTGTAAAGTGTATAGCAGATGTTTTATCTGTCCATAATATAACCCTAGGGAATTACTCCATGGATCATTAGAACATTTTCCACTTTCTTTTAGGTCCATTTCATGTATGGTAATGGTAGTTAGATTTTATCCAAATGCCATCATCTGAAGGACAAACATGTTAGTTTTTATTTCTATATTTTCTAACTGGGTAAAGGTATTCCCTTGGAGAAGAACAACAGCCTTAATGGTAGGTAAACTGTTACCAGAAAAATTTCATTTGGGAATTCCTTCTGAGTTACATGGTGACTGAGAGGCTCATTTCATTGGGCATATAATGCAACCCATTTGTAATGCATGGCCTATCCTATAGCATTTTTATTGTGCCTATAAGCTCTGTTCTCTGGATTGATGGAATGTAAAAATGGTACAATTAAAAATCAAAAATCAACTAGGTAAGTTTTCAGAAGCTTTTAATCTCCCTTGACTAAAAATTCTCCCTGCAGTGTTCCTTAGCCTGAGATTTACTCCTTTCGGTAAACATAAACTTTCTCCTTATAAAATAGCCACAGGTCTCCCTATGCATCTAAATAAAGAAGCATATATACCAAGATTACTAAAAAGAGGCATTCTGAAATATTACTAAGGACTTATTAACTGGGTTAAAGAAATTGACAGATTAGTAACTGATTCATTTTATAGTGTGTTTCTGGGAGAAAGACTTCAAAGACCATGACTTATAACAAGGTTGTTCGTTGGAAAAGACATTGATTAAAGGCTCTCTCTGTCTTTGTTGCAAAGGTGTCTGAACATGAATGTACATCTGCTTCTGCCTCTGACCCTTGCCTCCGCCAAAAGCAGAGATCAAAGTCTCCTTGGAGATGGGAAGCCACTGACATCAGAGATGGAGAGCCTTCTCAAGACATGGGGGACACCTGTATACCTACAAATTGATGTTGAATTAAAAAAAAAACACTCGTTTGATTGTCTTTGCCTGTCTTCTTATAATATTAGTCATAATTACAGTTATACTTGTTCTTTGGGCTTTTCTCAAACTTTGTGTATGTAGCCCAACTATTAGTAATTGCTGAAGGTATATAAGATAACTTTTGTATTACCAATGATACTTTTTATGTTTTTTTTGAAATTCAGATGAAATTATATTGCAAAATGAGGGAAATAGATGTGTGTGTTATTAAGAAGAGTTAAAAGGGAGAAGTTTTTCCTTATAAGTTGATTGTGTCTGGACGAGGAAAAAAAGAAAACTAAGAAGAACAAGGGGGTTGTGGAAAGTTACTGAAAAAGGAATACTGAGGAAGAAATTGTATGTATAAATGCTAAAACCTAATTATAGGGTCATGCTTACTCCTAAGTCAATAAGGACTATTAACTATATTAATTCAAATGAAAGCTAAAGTCCCAAATAAATAAATAAATGTTCCTCTATAGCCGCTGTCCTCTGATAAATTTTAAATGCTAATTGTAATTTATACCACCCTGTTCTTATAACCTTATCCTCAGATAAACCTTAAAGTTACAGCTTTCAATTTCATAATTAGCCGAAGTCAGATTAATAATGAATGATACTTAAATGCTTCCAATGGGAAGATAGGCCATATTAAAATAGTAATAATGATAATAATATAATTAATAATAATAATGATAAAATAATAATAACACCACCAGTTGATGGGAACCCATCTCATGGTCAGATTATGAAAACTGAAGAAGTTTATGGTATACCTTCAAACTATAAGTAAAAGTTAGATGCAAAATACAGAAAAGTGAGTCAGACAGGAAATCTTGGGTCATAGTAGTTTATAGATTAGAAATAATGTTTCCAGAATGTTTTTCTTAATGAAGGCCTATAAGACCTAATTTCTTCTCATTTTCCTGTTGAGAAAAATTCTGCCTTGACTTCCATCCAAGGTTGCATCCCCAATGGTCTATTGTTTAGCAAGACAAACACTGATACTAAGACTTCCTAGGAATAAGCCTTCCTAGCACCGTGAGACCACATTATCTAACCTAAAGGTTGGTCATCAATCAATCCACATGATACATTTATGACCAAAAGGGAAAAGTGTGGACAAAAAAGGGGTCACATGCTAAACCTGACAAGCTGAGGAGAGGTCTACATAGCAGGCCCTACAAACTCAGAGACCTAAAGTAACCACAGACGACGGTCCGAACTTAAAACTTCCTAACTAAAGGCAAGTCATGGCAGGTAGTCATGTACTAGGCTTGTATATTCCTTGACAAAAGCCAATCTTTACTTTATCTGAGTCTGTCGTCTTCATCTATAGTAACATCTCATTGTAATGTCAGAGTAATTCCTTTTTTTTAGACCCCTGGGGGCACAATCTCACATCACAGCATGGTACCATGAAACCTGTCACTGTTATCATGTTGGCCAAATACCATCTCTATGCCGTCAATGTTCATTGTTAGCTGTCCTATAGCTACTAATGTAAAGGGAGTATTTGTTTCTTCATTTTATTCTTTATCCAATTCCAGATATTTCACTGCTTTGCTTTCTCCTGCCTTCTTAATCCACCACCCAAAAATTTCATGCACTACCCATGGGGCTCAGTTGGTTGGAATATCACACCGATATGCCAAGGTTGTGTGCTTGGTCCCTGATCATGGCCCATACAAAAATCAACTGATGAATGTATAAATAAGTGAAACAGCAGATTGATCTTTCTCTCTCTCTCTCTTTCTCTGTGACCCTTCTTCTCTTTCTCTAAAATCAATAAATAAAAATTAAAAATAAATTTCAGGTAATAATTCTTATGCTTCCTTCTTTGATTGTAATGTATACAATTAACTGCAAAACTGCCATTCTCTGGAACATTTTCTCAATTTCTTGATATTTCACTTCCTAGCAATTATTGTCATTTTGGCTCAAATAAACTCATACACATTCTACAAATGTTTGGAACTGTTTTTATATAGACAAACCTCAGAACTCTTCCAAAGCTGTTTCCACATTTTTAGGCGAGGGTTATAGCACTACCCACTTTATGTTACTAAAATCCATATTAGTCTGCTCTGGGTGCCATATATTGCTATGCATGGTGTCAGACTTATCGGGGTGGTAACTACATAAGTTACATAAATGTCTAATCACGATATGTCTGAAACTAATATAATATTGTATGTGAGCTAAAATTGAAAAAACAGAAATTAAAAGAAAAGAAAGACAGGTGATGCTATAAGGCAGCTCTACATGATGCCATGTTGCTTGTTTAGCAGCAGAGGAAGGGGTCACAAGCCAAGAAATGTGGAAGGACTTTAGAAAGTGGAAACAGTAGGAGGTGTGTGTGTGTGTGTGTGTGTGTGTGTGTGTGTGTGTGTGTTTTCCCCCTCATAGAGTCTCACCTACAAAAAAGCAATCTGGCTTACACTGACACTCTGAGTTTAGCCCAGGGGCCCTATGTCAGAAAATTCTACTACACACCTGTCAGACAACAAATTTGTGTGATTTTAAGCCACTAATTTTGTATTAAAAATTTGTTAGGGGCTCAATAGAAAACTAATATACTAGGTAAGAGTAAGATTAAAATTAATTCTGTCTATTATTTCTTTGCTCTTAATTTTTAAAAGGAAACAGCGGAGTGCATATTTAAATACATACATATATTTAATGGGCATGAATGAAATGTTCATAAACAAACACTATTTTTAATTGAGCTTAATGATTTCTTTTTTAAAGTTTTCCAAAGTTTGAAATAGGCAAAATAAAATTGTAAGAAGGCCCACGCTTTTGTAAAGTAGGTCTGACTAAAGCTTTTAACAATAAAGTGAATGTTAATGATTTTTATCAAGAAGGCATCTCTTGCTTTTCTACAAACTAAATTTCAAATCCATGAATCATTAGCACAAAGTTAAAACCCACTAAATTGCCACTGAAACCTACTTTACTTTGAAGCATTTGTCTGTCCTTACGTTTGCTAACCTAAAAGTAAAAGTCCTTTCAAAGTGAGAAACAAGAAGCATTTACTTGAGGTCAAAAAGCATATGATCTGGGAAGTACTGATTCAGGCAGCAGCCCAAACAGTGTTCTGATCAGGAGACAAAAGCAAAGGGGTTTTGTGGAAAGGGGAAGGGGAAAGAATACATCCATAGAAGGAAGGTGTTTCTATTGGTGCAGAAAACATGACATAGTGATGCTGATTCTAAAGAATGTTTTGTAGTCATCTGTCTGGCAGTCATCATATCTACTTTCCTGTTGTCCTTGCAGAAAGTTCTTTGGGACACACAATGGCCCAGTCCACAGATTAGTTTGCCCTATTTTAACATTCCAAAGGTTGAGGCATAAACCTAGAAGTTTCTCTGGGATGGCAGCTCTGACTCCATTTTATTTATTTATTATTTATTTGTTGTTCAAGTACAGTTGTCTCCATTTTCTCTCCATCAGTCCCCTCCCCCTGCTGCACCCCCCCCCACCTCCTGCCTTCCATCCTATCTTTTTTGGCTTTGTCCTTGTGTCATTTAAATATGGTCCTTAATGACCCTTCCCCTATTTTCCCCATTATCCTTTCCTCCCTCTCCTGTGGTTACTGTCAGTTTGTTCTTTATTTCCATGTCTCTGGTTAGATTTTGCTTGCTTGTTTGTTCAGGTTCCACTTATAGGTGAGATAATTTTAAAGTTACTCTGTTTATTATTATTATTCTTTATATTTCTAAACTCCAGACACATGATTTTTATATAATGAGGACTTCTTTTTATCTCTGTAAAATTTCTTTACATAAGTCTAAGACAGGAAAAGAAAATGCTATGTGCTGATTCTGTGAGGAACACAAAACACCAAGAAGATTGATTTGAACCATTTTTCCAGAAGGAAGGCAGTCTTTCCTTTATTCTTTACTTATGGGTTACTGATTCTAATTCTTGTTAGCATCTTTATTGTTTTTCTGTTCTTTGTGATTCCCCTCCTGGTCAAAAATATTTGTTAATCATCTTTTGATTAAATGTACTTTGTTTAACATAAAGTCAAACCTTTTAAAGTACTTCCATTTAGTCAATACACACAGTTTGCCAGGGAAAAGTTGAGCCATTGCTGCACAACATCCATGTAACCTGGCAGCTAAGGAGAGTGGACTGGAATGCACATGCTTGAACAGTGAGAACTTCACTGTACTTGTCAGTGGGGGCAGTGGACACCATTGAGTGAGCATGTGTACTGCGTGGCTGTCACATTCAAAATGACTGAGCAAGTAGAGAGCAACAAATCTGCATCAAATAATGTGTTAAGCTTGAACATTCCTCTACGGAAACTATTAGGGTGATTCAGAAGGCAACGGCTATGGGAAACTGGTGATTGGCAGCTTCGTCATGACAACATGCATGCTCATGCAGAGATTTTTGGCAAAACATCAAATCACCGAGGTGACTCAGCCCCACCATAGCCCAGATTTCACACCCTGTGCCTCTGCCTTTTCCCAAAATTAAAATCACTTGTGAAAGGGAAGAGCTTTCAGACTGGCTATGAGATTCAGGAAAATATAAAGAGGCAGCTGATGGTGACTGGGAGCACTCTGTGAGGTTCCAAGGTGACTGACTGCTTTGAAGAGGACCGAGAGGTCATTGTCTTATGTACAATGTTTCTTATATCTTCTTCAATAAATGTCTCTATTTTTCATATTACATGGCTGAATACCTTCTGGACAGACCTTGAATATTAGTCAATGAACTTCTGCTGTGCGTGAGGTTCTATTTTAGGTACTGGGGACAGATTGATAACTTATGAAAAAAAGGCAAACACCCCTTTCATTGTGGAACAAACATCTTTTTTTTAATTTTTTTAAAGATTTTATTTATTATTTATTTTCAGAGAGAGGAGAAGGGAGGGAGAAAAAGCAATGCATGGTTGCCTCTCACATGGCCCTCACTGGGGACTTGGCCCGCAACCCAGGCATGTGCCCCGACTGGGAATCGAACCGGGACCCTCTGGTTCCCAGCCCGCGCTCAATCCACTGAGCTACACTAGCCAGGCCAAGGAACAAACAGCTTAATAAGAGAAAATAGATTAAAATAAAACAATAATTAAGTGGCACATCTACTTAAGATGGGATGGAAGCTATAGAGAGAATAAAGTAAGTAGAACGGCTAAGGGAATGCAGGTGGGAGGAGGGACTGGAAATCTGTTTATGGTGATCAAGAAAGTACCCATTGAGAAGGTGACATCTGAGCAAAAACAGTAAGAGAGGTGGGGAAAGGATCTAGGTAGCTCTTGAAGAGCATTCCAAGGAGAAAAATCACAGGCAACTGAAGAGGCTGAGGAATCTGAGGGGTGAATTTTTGTGGAGACTTCCCAAACATGAAAGAGCCAGAGTGGCTCAAGCAGGGAGTAAGAGTTGAGATGAGCGGCAGGAGCCATTGCTTACTGACCACAAAGTCACACAACTGAAGCCTCAGGGACTCTCACTTTACGAGCTCTTACAACACCACAAGGGGACCTGAAAAAAACCTTCTCAGTATTTTATGTTCTATGATGTTTTTGCAGTGCGTCACCTTTTTAAAAAAATTAGTAAAGTGTGATGTTTGATCTCTTTCTAAAGAGGTATACTTCCTTTTGTGTCTAAATTTGTATTTGTAATTGATTACAACAATACTTGAAATATTTCCCACAAAACCTGGAAAATTCTGTCTAGGAGGTGACCACCAAGAAATGGGGAAGGCTGGGGTGGTGGAAGCTGGAACTGAAAAAGAGGCAGGTGCTAATTTTTGAATGCTCCACTTAATACATCACACACTGGTCAATGAGTTCTGTCCCATCCAATCCGAAGAAAATGATAAGATGGCAATGTTGGAAAGCGTGGTACCATACCGCTGCTCCAAAATAAGGGAGCAGATGGAGTTTTTTTTCAATTTGGAATTAGAAAATTTAATCTCTTATTCACAGAATCTTGTAAATCCTTTAAAGAAGCTGATAGGAGTATAAGTAGAACCAATTTAGTCAACCTGGCAGGCACTGAGGATACAGTGAGAACAATACATGGTGCTGATTGCAAGCCAGAGAGTCAGCAAACTCAAATCTAAAGCCAATAGAAGAATCAAAAAATGAGTGCAATGCTTTTTATGAACATGTTTCTTTTCTTAAATCGTCAGCAAGCAGCTGTTTTATTATGCAACAAGGAACCAGATCCCGCATTTGAGAAGAGAGTCAGCAAAAATCCATTTGAGTTGATTTTTGTAACTACACACATATCAAATGTTGTGCCTTCTAAAACAAAAGGTAGTGGAACACAAAAGTAATACATCACTTCTGGGCCTTGGTCAGCTCATCTTCTGAGGTTTTCAAATATGCTTTCATTTGCTTTAAATCCTATTTACTTCACTTGATTAAAAATGAGGCTGTAAATGGAGTAGGAAATGTATAACCTGCCAACTGATACCGACTGAGACCGTTCTGTGATTTTCAGTGTTATCAAACATAGGAGAGAATATTGTCAGCAACTCAATTTAAGATCTGTGACGATTAAAATCTCTTCTCATTTCAGAGAGAAATAGTATAACATAAACCACATTTTCTGGATTTATATTATATAAAGAACTGTAGCTCTGGTTCTCTTTATGTATGCCATACACACACACACACACACACACACACACACACACACACACACACACACACATATATATATATATATATATATATATATATATATAAACAATCCAATTAAAAAATGGTCAAAGGACCTGAACAGACACTTCTCCAAAAAGGACATACAGATGACCAATAGGCATATGAAGAAATGCTCAGTGTCATTAAATCATCAGTGAAATGCTAATTAAAACCACAATAAAACATCAGCTCATACCAGCCAGAATGCCTACCATCAATAAGTCAACAAACAGCAAGTGCCTGTAAAGCTGTGGAGAGAAAAGGGAACCCTCATGCACTGTGGGTAGAAATCCAGTTTGGTGCAGCCACTTTGGAAATCAGAATGGAGTTTCCTCAAAACATTAAAAATGGAACTGCCTTTTGACCCTGTGATCCCACTTCTGGGAATATACCCTAAGAATCCTGAAACAACAATTCGAAAGAATATATGAATGCTTATGCCCATAGCAGTATTATAGACAATAGCCAAGACCTGGAAACAGCGCAAGTGCCCATCAGTACAGGAGCACGTAAGTCAGAGAAAGACACATACCGTATAATCTCACTTCTATGTGGAATCTAATGAACAAAAAATAAACTGATGAGCAACATAAAAACAGAGGCATGGACGCACAAAACAGACTGAGTTGTCAGAGGGGAGCCTGATGAGAGGAGGTGAAGAGATCAGCCAGAAAACACGAACGTGTGACACACAGACTCAGACCACAGTGTGGCGCTGGCCTGGGGGAGGAAGGGGCTGGGTGGAGGAGAGCAAAGGGCGGGGAATGGGGACATCTGTAAGAGTGTCACAATAAAATTTTAAAAAAGAAAAAAAATGTCATACAAGCTGATAAAGTATGTCAGTCTATTTTTGGCCCAGGTCCCAAGTACAGTGACAGTTTTATAAAGCAAAGATGTTACTTCAAAAGTGAATTGACCCTAGATAACCTCTAGCACCAATTACTTTATAGAGTCATAGAAGATATGCAGGCTTCTTTGGCCAAATATTTGAGAAACTGTGTATGTTAAGCAAGTTAAGTACTGCTTCTCACCTGTTGGAAAGAAACAAGAAATGTTTTTATCTGTCCTGCCAATATTTTGATTTTTTTATTTATTTTTAGACTGCAGAAGCTTTTCATGTATTTTCTATAACCTCCTGATGTTTACAGTAATGCCTGTAATGCCATACATGCACTTAAGGGCATTCGGCTGAACAGGTTCATTGTTACACTAGAGGATGTTGATTCTCAGGTAGATTAGGAGATTTCTGCAGGGTCACAAATCAGGTCAGTAGGAATCATGAACAAAGTCCTCAGCTAATGCTGATGAACGAAGTATTTTTCTCTCTAAGATGCCGGTGGCTCCTTTAGCCACTTATGGGAGAACCCCTACAAGAGAAAAAGCTTGCGGTGGAAGCAGAAATTTTAAGAGACTTCTTAATATTGTACATATTGCAAAGTTGTGCCTAAAATGAAATACGTAGCCTGTGGTATATTCAACTACAACTTATTTTTTTTTTCAGAACTAGTTTTCAGAAGCACACTTATCTCAAAATAGCAAAAGCAGAATATTAAATACACATAATTGGCAAAATCCAGAAAGCTCTTAAAATAGTAAGCACATTTAATATCTGAGTGAAAAACACTCCCTAGGATATGCATGTTACATTTATTAAATATTAAAGGTAAATTGAAGTGTAAACCTTATTGTTAATGTTCCACCAGGGACATTTTACAGAGTCATGGAAATGACAGATTTGAAGGTTTGGCCATATGTAAATGAGAGATTTTGGCTCCAAGGTTTTCTGCTCTTAAAAAAACCTAAACCTATATAAACTAGTGTTAGTGATTGTTTGGAAAGTCAACTAAGGAATCACTGAGTTTTTCTAAAGATCAAAATAATAATGAAAGGTTAGCCTTTAAGAGGAACATAGTAACAAATAAAAAAATACTGAATTCTAAATTCTGATTGTGAAACAAATCTGGGGTCCGGAACACTGCATGGCAGGAGAGGCCGAAGCTCTGAAGCAGTTACAGTCCATGCTTCTCGCTCCTGTGATTTAAAATCATCTTTGCTTATGTCTTTTAATGTGGGAATGGGAGTGGTCCTATAACGTACAATACTTAATGATGTTTTCTATATGCCTTAAAAAATTCTCATACTTTTAAGTTTGGATCAGATTCTAACATTTTATTGTTTGTATTTTCAATGTTGCAGTCCATCTGAGAGGTCCTGGCCAGGTAGCTCAGTTGGTTAGAGTGTTGTCCCAGTACGCCAAGGTTGCGGGTTTGATCCCCGGTGGGAACACATAAAGGATCAACCAATGAACGCATAAATAGGTGAAACAACTAATCTATGTTTCTCTCTTTTTCTCTCTTTCTTCCTCTCTCTCTCTTGCTCTGTGTGTGGATGTGTTTTGTCAGGAATCTGGATCAGATGACAGTGTTTACTGCAGGCTCACAGAGCCCTTTACTGGCAGTGCCCTGTGGTGAGCGCTGAGTGTCGGTGAGCGCTCCTGCTGCATGTGTATGTAATGATGGGTATGGACTGTGGTTGCCCCGCAGCACAGGAAAATAACCCTGAAATTATAAGATGTGGCACTTAGGCTTAGTTTGGGGAGGAGGGAGCTGAAAGGGTGAAGCAGGGTAAGGGCGGCAACAGTAAAGGTGGCCAAAGGCTAGGGTGGCAAAGGGTGGTGAGGGCTGGAGTGGCAGAGGCCCAGGTGGCCTGGCTGGGCAGCCAGACTTACACAGTGGGATGGGGAGGGTGAAGAGGTCACATATTGATTGACAAGTAAAAGTGGTGCTAGTTTTCCTGCCTGCTTTTTTTTAAGAGAGAGGGAGGGAAAGGAAGGGAGAAAGAGAGGGAGAGAAACATCAATGTGTGGTTGCTTCTTGTGCAACCCCAGCTGGGGATCTGGCCTGCAACGCACACATGTGCCCTGACTGGGAATCCAGCCAGCGACTCTTTGCTTTCCAGGTCTGCACTCAATCCACTGAGCCAGGGCAAATGCCCAAAGCTATTAATGGGTTTCTTCCTTTTGGCACTAAGAGCCCTTTCAGGCCTTGGGATGAAAGCACAGCCTCCACGGCTTTGTTTCCCAGATAATGGAAAAGATACATAGAATTTCAAGAACTGCTGAGTCAGTGGGTGAGATATGTATCCCTCCTCCTCCCTGTCTTGGTTTTATGTTGGGGGCCACCTACACCCATTTCTTGGCACAGTCAGAATGGGTGGAACGCCTCTGCACAGTGGAAGGCGACCACAGGCAGTCCCACTTCAAGTCTTATTTTTTGCCTGCTTGCTTTCTCACTCCTGAGAGTTAGAACAATTCTAATGGCTTGCAAACTGCAGGAAGCTAGACATCCTGGCCATCCCCCCACATGAAAGGGTTAAGGAGAGGAATTAAGCCATTTAGCAAACCAGACACCTGAATGCTGAAGCAGAAGCAGCTGCTAATTACTAAGAGAAGTCATTGCTAAGACATATTTAAACAATTCTCTCCAAAGCTTAAAATTTATTACTGAGCAGGAATGTTTTACTACTAAGACTAGGTAAATAGGAAAATTAGGAAACTTTAACTAAAAAACATAGACTAAAAGATTTTGGTAAAAGGTTAAAAGTAAAGAATAGTTTTACATCTCAGAGAAATCTAGATAAGGTCATCTAACGCCGATAGTAACCAAGCACCTGAAACCCTAACAAATGTAGTTAATGGTTAAGGATGCCTTTGCCTACGTGAAATTTCCTTTAAATCTCAAGGTACAAAGAGCAACCTCTGTATACATCTTTAACTCAGAGAGATCTAAGACTTTAAAAATATATGTTTAGCCATTAACTAGGACCTAAGAGTTTTGTAGTTTAATACTGTTTCCTGGCTAATAGGTAGATTAGCAAACCTCCTTATAATAACATCCATTTGTTTAAGCCTAGGTGAAAATTAAAGTGCCCTGTTACTACTCTTTTTTCAGCTGTTAATAATTTGTAGTTTTTTCTACTGATTGTAAAAAGAAAACCTTTTAAAAATAAAGGAAACCTTTTGGAGGGACTCAGTCTGGCCCTAGAGGCTGGCTGGCCCGGCCAGGTCCCTGAGGCCTGGCTGCTTCTCCTGCACCCCCAAAGAGTGTCTAGAGTCGTCTCCTTCCGCCTTACTGTCTCTCCTCGGGGACTTGGAGAATTGTGGAGGAATCGGACCTCCGCAGTTTGCTATTTGTCCTACCTAACAGTGAATTTGCTTTTCATCAAACTTAATTTTCCAAAACAAAGAATAAAACAACAATTATTTTTCTAATGATCAGTGAACCCAAATTAATTCATCCAGATAGTTATAAACACAACCAGGATTAAAAATAGCAATAGCCGCCTTGGCCAGTGCAACTCCATTGACTGGAGTGTCCCCAAAGCTCACGAAATTAATTCCCTGTCTGGGCATGTACTTAGGTTGCAGGTTCCATCCCTGGCTGGGGAAACTGATTGATGTTTCTCTTTCTCATCTATGTTTCCCTCCCTCCCTCTCTCCCTTTCTTCCCTTCTCTCTAAAATCAGTACGCATGTCCTGGGGTGGGGGCAAAAAACAATAGCAATGAGCCTTGTGCTAACATTTATAAAACCTATTACTTTCTGAAAAGTATTTTAAAATACTTTGCCACTTAATTCGCACTAAATTTTTGTAGATATGCAGATAATATACTTATCTATAAAGTATAAATGAGAAAAATATGATTCAAGAGGTTAAACCATCTGCCAATAATTACTCATTTATCTACTTAGGAAACATTAATCAGCTTGAGCTACCATAGCAAAATACTACAGACTGGGTGGCTTAAATAACAGAAATTTATTTTCTCACGAATAGTTGTTCTGAACACTACAAGACCAAAATCAGGGCACCAGCATGGTTGGGTTTTAGGGAAATCACTCTTTCGGGCTTGCAGATGGCTGCCTTCTCCCTGTGTCCCCACAGGAAAGGGAAAGAGAGGAAGAGCTCTCTGGTGTTTCTTTTTATAAAAACACTAATCTTTTCAGGTCAGGGCCTCACCCCATGACCTCATTAACCATAATTACTTCCACAAAAGCTTTATCTTGAAATACCATCACACTGTGGTTAGCCGCTCTTCTGTGTATGAATTCCGGGGAGGAACAAACATTCAGTCTATAACGAGAAGTCAAACCTTGAACACAGGTTTGATTTCTTTATTGTGGGTTTGGTCTGTGTGTTTGAACTTCCCTAAATGCTACCAGGCAGCCTGTTAAACCAAGTCTGAAGATATTTGATTTTAATAATTAGAGGTTTCTGCATAAGAGAGAATACCACCTTGAGGAATCGTAGCTGTGTCTCAGAGGGGAAGTTAGAAGTGTCCTGTACCCAGGGCCTTGCAATAGCCGCCTGTGGTTTAGAGACAGTCTATGGAGGCAAGGAGCTTTGCCAGGGGAAGGTCCCTGATACAATGGGTTAGGATTGGTGGAAACAGAGAGGTGAGGGTCGTAATGTGACTCCTGATAATTAAATCGTTGTGTAGAAGGTACACTTTAATAAATGTTGTCTCCCATAAACTAAGATCAGTATAATTATTTATTAATGTATACTTCTGTCTTTGTCAAAAATTTATTACATAACTGAGATACGGGTGGCCTATAATCTCATCAACGTGCACAGATAGTCTCTGTTCTCACTGGTTCCAGTGTGCACCCCTTCTCCCATAGTGTATTTCGTGTTTCTCCCTTTAAAAGCAAGGGAATTTGCGGCAGGTCACGAGTCAGACACATAAATGAGGAAAAGACAGAGAGCTATGAATTCTATTTTGTAATAGGAAGATACTATTCATATAATGTCTCAAATATAAAACAGTTTACTTCAGATTCTTGGAAAACTTTGTGAAAAAATTAACCTTACTAACATGGAAGAAGCAATTGTAATATTTCTCATGTTTTAATATCTTTATGCATAACCTAAATAGCAATACCCTAAATAAAAGATATTCAATACAGGTTTTAAAATTTCAAGTCAATATCTTTAATACAAATGTTGGTCTAGTGTTACCAGCTTTCAGACAGCACTGAAATTAAAAATAAATGCTAAAAAGGCAAAAAGGCCTAAGAACTCTAACAGATTTACCCAGGAGCTAATACAAATGTACTACCATGCATATAAAGGGCGAGACTGTGCTGGAAAAAACGAAATTATTGAAGTGCAAAGAAACTGTGTTCAAAAGGGTTGTTAATTAAGGCATTGAACTGATTGTGAATATCAATGAGCTGATTTCTACTGTTAAAAAAACAAAGTACACAATTTTGATAAGTGAATGCAAATCAAATGACTCTTCTTGTAAAAACCACTTAAAAACGTGCCCTTTCACTTTGTCAACGTTTTCATGTTTTACCATAACCTAATTAATTGTTACGTCTTCACCATAGAAAGAGCAGAGGCCACACGGGCTTTTCTTTCGGAGGATTCTGCAAGAACGAAAGTCCTTCCAGCAGCCTCTCGTGAGCGCATTTATTGTGCTTTTGCTTCTGTGGGTCAGACATTACTACTGAGTGGCAAGGGAACTATTCAATAAGAAATGGGTTTAGTCTGGAAAAGAAAGTGTTGACAATGAACGTGTTTTAGCTCTTAGTTTCCTTTTCCTGTGCAGTTTCTGGAGGAATTAGTTATTTTCCTATACACCATCCGGACTGAAATCAGGAGAGGGTAATGGAGAAAAACCCGAGGGCACTGTCCAAGCCAGTATGTCCCAAATAGTGACGTGGAGGTATCAGCAGTGTGGTGGAGGGTGATTTTTAAGTTTTTAAAGCTTACCCATTTATCCATCCTTATCTCGCCACCAAAGAAGTAATTTTAAAAATCCATTTAAGGGAAAGTATTAAGGAATATTGAGACATATTATGTAGAGCAAACATATTGTAGCTAATATGAAAATGATTAATATTTGATATTACTGCCCCAAATTTTGAAAATATGCATATAGGTAACACAATAATGTTATTGCTGTTGGTCTTAGAATCACCACTGTCTAAGAAAATGCAGTTGGAAAAATTTACTCACCAGAAGACCATAGGAAATTTTCAGTCAAATGATGAACTTCTTTGATGGAATTATACTGGTCCCATATCTGTCTGTCCTGTTTCCATTCGTACAGTGATGATGGATTTCTCACCTCGTCAAGAAGTCAGCCCACTTTTAGCCTGAGAGTATCTTAGGTAAAAAGTTTTGTTTTCTTTTGTTTTGTTTTATTTTGCTTTTTCCCTTTATAGAAGGTAAATACCCACACATGGGGGAGCAGCAACTTGGAAGCCACTCTCCAGAAAGCATCAGAACCAGCTGAGTGATTTCTGAATGGTGCAAGATTCTTAGGCCTGCATGAAATGTATGAAATGGAAACATCTGGATCTCCTCTTCACCTCAGTAGTTCACGTTTCCTTCAAGTTTCTGGTTCTATGAACTTTGATAGACCTGAAAGATTATAACACTTGATTTTTCCTAGCTTTATAGCAGATATATAGGGTAGGGTAAAAGTAGGTTTACTGTTGTGAGCACACAAAACACATATTTTATTCTTGTATTATTATTTATTATCATATTATTTTCCGCACAAACAACTGTAAACCTATACTTTGCCCCACCCTATATAACTGCTTTTTAAGAATTACCTTCTTTTTTTATGGTTTATTTATTTTTAGAGAGAGGGGTAGGGAAGGAGAAAGAAAGGGAGAGAAACATTAATGTGTGGTTGCCTCTCACACACCTCCTACTGGGGACCTGACCAGAAATTCAGGCATGTGACCTGACTGGGAATTGAACTGGTGACACTTTGGTTCTCACGCCCAGCACTCAATCCACTGAACCACACCAGCCAGGGCTGAATTACCTTTTTAAATTTGATTGTAAAATAAATATGTATGAAGTAATTGCAATCTTACTGTAATACCTAAAAAAATAATATTCAGTAATATAATCCACTACATTTTAAAATAAAACTCTGGAAAAGTATAACCTTGAAAGTGTTTTTTCCACTTTACTATGCTGCATAATTTTTGTAAAGTCCTAGGATTTAATAATGTTTTTCCTCTTATAGTTTATCGTCAATCATAATCATTTCTACATTTTCTTACTTCATGAATTTAAATGCCATGTTAGCAATTGCTGTTTATCTTTCTTTCAAAATCGTTTCCTTTCCCTTAGTAAGTGTGCATTTTATGAATAACAACAGTTACTTAATTGCTCAAAAATCTAAACTGTAAATCATAATAAGCTCAAATTTAAATTTAAAGCTGACATTTAATGTGGGAGTATCATATATGTGTATATGTGCATATGATGATATCTGTTATATGCTTTTCAAATATTTGCTCATATTTACCCTTAAAAGCACTGTAAGAAAACTATAGCTTAATTCTAAGGATGTTCTGTAACAAGTATATGCGTGGTTTTCACAAGATTGGCAGGCATATATTAAAAAAATTCTAAACTAAAGAAATAAATCATTAGACTGAATTTTATTCTGTATATATTTATTCTTCCCCATTTATTTTCCTCTTCTTTACTACCACAGAGTTCTGGTAGGCTTCTGCCTAACAAGTTGCACATATTTTAAAAATGTAGATTCCAATTTAATAGAAGTATAACTTTGAATTGGTAGACATATTCTGCTTATTGAACTTTTATCTTTGGAATGAAAAAAATCTTAGCAATATAAAGGAAAAAATAGCTTTTAGCAAAGAGAAAACACTTGAATAGTGACCACCTGATTCTTGAAACTGCATATTGAACAAATGCAAATGCCTTGCAGACGTGACCCGCCACTAAACTACTTCTCTTACATTTGAATTTTAAGGACGTAATAGGAAAAATGCACAACAGTCACACTACTGGTGTATCATTTTCACATAACATTCTTTCATATAAACATTCTTTTACATAAAAATTTTAATTTTAAATTTTGTGGAGAGAACACTAATTTTTTATAACTTTAATAATGACGAATATTTTTTTCATATTTAGAATATGATATAATTCATTATAAATGGAAACTAATGACAGTTCATTTATTTCTAGGTAGGTAGATGATAGCTAGATACATAGAGTCATAGATAGATACACAGATACCTAGATAGATCATAGATAGCTGTTCAGGGCTGTTTACAATGCATTGTAAACTACTTAAGAGAATTAATGATAGATGGTAATAAACAAGAATATACAATGAAAATACTTTTCTTGAAAACCTTACGGTATTTCCAGATTACAAAAAGTATCTCATATTCAACATACAAGCTTTATAAAGATTTGCGGAACCTCTCTACTAAACTATTCTTTCCTTAAGATGAATCCTGTTGACTAAATTTCCAAGATTAGATAATCTGTTCATAACTGAAATCTCAAATGACATAAAGGCCCATTAATTCCCCCAAAAGAATATATTTCCCTTCAGTGATCACCAATTTCCTCATCCAGTTGGCAATACTTAAGCATCAAAAGTAAGGTAGAATGACCATAAAAAAAGAAAAGTCCAGGGTGACCCATCTTCAGGGTATCTATGAAGGTGGCTAATGTTGCTAGCAGACAGATGAGCACAGAGGTAAAAACAGGAGTGTTGCTTAAAATTTTATAGTCCAATGAGATGAAAAGTACATTAGCAGAAGCCAAGGTCAACCTCTGTAATGCAAATCCACAATCCTGAACTCAGTCTGCAAACTGGAGCCAATTCTCAGACTCAGAACACTTTGATAGAAAAGAAGAGACCCCAGGCTCTCAAGAGGAAGGTCTCTGCAACACTGTAGCAACGGTGCATGGTAGAAATGCCTTCAGTTCTCCCACAAAGGGACTTAAAGCCACTTTTATTTATTTAGCTATTTGATTTGATAATCATGCTCTGGGGAATGAAGAATGAACTTTTTTACATAAATTTAACTATGTGTGTTTTAAAAGCAGAAAAGTAAAACAAAAATAAAGTGTAAAAGAGAACAAGAAACAAATATTTTGTATAATTCTGCCACCTTTTATTAATGTTCTCATTCCACAAAATAAGTGTGAGATGGGACTCACCAGCCTGCTGCTTTCTCCACCTCATTTCCTTGTGTGCGCACAGTGTGTGCACCTTGCCGTGCTCCGGAATGTTCACTGAGGGTGTTTTGGTAGTTTAAGAAATATTTTTCTTACAGTAATGTTTTTTATGTTCAGACTATAAAAGTTATTTTATATTCAAATAAGGAAATAGTGATCTGATCCAACGTTTTCTGAAAGAAAACTGGCTGTGTTGGGCCTTAGTGAATTTGTGAGGGGGTTGGCCTCTGAAATAGCGCCGTCTTAGGGAACTGTAATAATATTGTTGACTCTGTGTTACATCTATCTTTCCACACGCTTCGAAGCTAATCTACACAGGCTCACACACAAGACTACCACTATACACAAACATGTAAAAAAAAGTACTTTTAATAACAACAAGGTAGGGAATAAATGTAGTAAATGATAAGACAAGTGCCCTTCAAATTTTGATTTAAAAATCCAACCATATGCACAAAACCCAATAAATGAATGAAATAAGTACAAAATTTGGTTAGTATTCTGAAGGAAATAAGCAAAGCAATGTCACAGAAGTAGCTGGACGGACGTAGTGGACGCAGTTACTTTCAATAGCACTGTTATAGAAGGTTACTTAGGGTTAGTCTTTAAAGTACCTCAAGATGAAGAAGGATGCAGGGTTATGAAGAGCCAGAGAGAGTGAAGGTCTGAGTAAATATTAGGTCAGAAAAGGAAACAATCTATTCTATGTTTCTGAGAGGGCTGGAATGATGGGTAGAATAAAAAGAAGTGACGCTAGAGAGGAGCAAATGTGGGGATAAAAGAGGAATGTGGGTGGAGACATCGTTACAAACAAAGCAAGCTGTACAAAGCTTTGTGCATCAAAACTGGACATTTGGACTTCTTATTCTGAGGGAGGCCTTTACTTACATCCAGCTATATGAAGCAAATACTGTCAGAATTACAAGGTGCACTGGACCCAAACCCAATAATAATGATACAACCAAAGGCAGGTCTGGTTGCCTGACACTTTGAAAGCCAATATTGGAGAGGCAGGTACTGATGTAAAGGAAATGGTTTATTCAGATGCTGGCTGCCTGGAAGATGAGGGATTCTTGTCTCAAAGTCCATCTCCACATCTCAGTGGAGACAGAGGCTTTTATAAGGAGGGGGAAGGGAAGCAGAATAAAGAGATCAAGGAAGAGTGTTGAAAAGTTCTCTACGTGCAGATCAGCACAGTCTATTCCAATAAAGCAAGTGACGGTCCGGCGTGCAGCATCCTGATATAGTTGCCCTGCCTTCACGTCATCCTGGATCTACAGTTGAAGGTCAGCAAGTCTCCTGGAGCTGGAAGGCCTGAAGGTTGGAGTCTGTATCTTTTGAAGTTAGTTCCTGGGACTCTTATACAAACATGTGGTTTATCTACAAGCTAGATGGTATTCAGAGTGAGCATTTACAGAGACAACGCCGGAAGTATGGTGGGGTGGGGTACAACTTCCCACTGTTACCATTATAGTTGAATATTATTGTTTAAATTTTGATAAATTATTCTCAAAATAAAAATTTAAGAAATTGTGTATGTTTATAAACATAGCAATGTGAGTTTCACAGAGGAAGTTTTACAAAACATAATGACTCCACAATAATCCCAGCAGCAGCATCCTTAAAAAGAATCCCAATACCGCCTGGTAGTATGTTTGTTTCTCTTTCTTGGGCTTTGCAATCACATTTTCAAACATCATCTACTCTCCTGAAATCTCCCCACTCCACTCCTGCCAGGAAAAATATTACTTCTTTGTTCATGGAGTGAATTTAAAAAGACTTAAAGAAATTAACCTTCAGATGAGGATTTATAGGTGTTTCAACAACAAAATACCCAAACCACTTTTTTCTTGCCCTTCTTTATAGATAGAATGAGAGATATGGCCCACCTAATGTCCAACATTGGTCTTACCTGTGCTCAAATCTCAGTTCATCCCAGCTTCTCCGGAACCACATTCTTTCAATTATCCCTTTTCTCTCTTGTATATATAACCTGTTACTTTAAACAATATCCTTTTAGGGACACTCACCATTGTGATTAAAATAAGCAAGAAATAACAAATCCTTAATCCATCTTCTTGTCCTCATTTCATCTCTCTCATCTCTTTTTGATAGTTAAGCTTCTATAAGGCATCAACACCCTGCTCTAATTTCCCACCTCCTACTCCCTCCCAAACACATTCTAGTTCTCTTTTCACCCTATGATTCCATCACAGCAACTCATTTTGTCACCAATGACCTCCACATGTCAGCATAGCCTAGGACATTTTAATCCTAATATTACTCGACCTCTCCACAACTCTAATACAACGCTTCCTCCTCTCCTTGAAACACACTCTCCTTTAGCCCCTGTGCTAAAACAGTGTCTTGGTTTCCTTCCTCTTCTCTAGCTCACCTTTCTCAGCTTTATTTTTAGTCTTACTAATTTTTTACCTAGCCATTAAGAATTGGATTTATAAAGTCATATATATATGACTTTGTTTCTAGGCAAATAGAACATGGCAAAGCTGAAAAATGTACTTAAGGATCCAAATCAGATAATTTTGAGTTATTCAAGAAGCAAATTACCTGGTTCGACTTGATATAATCAGATGAAACCCCCTTAAAAGAGGCTCTGGGCCAATTCCTAGGCAAGGGATGCTCCCTGTGGGCTTGATGAAGTTCACGGCCCTGTGATGGAAAATGCATGTGGCAAGGAAACCTTGCTGGCCCCTGGGAACTGAATCCAGCCTCCACTGGGTGGATTGCAAAAACCAGGGTCCTCATCCATACAGTCAGAAGGAAATAAACTCTGCCACAATACCAGTGTGTTTGGAAATAAACGTATTCTCCCTAAGGGAGAATGAAAATGCACCACATGAAAATGGAGCTGAGAAACGTGGAGAGCCAACCCCTCCACGTTAGTCTAGTGAGACACTGCGTGGAGGACCCAAAAGCTGTGCTCAGACTTCTTAACCAAAAAAACTATGAGATAAAAAATGGGTGTGGTTTTAAGTAGTTGTCTGTGGTAATTTCTTACTTGCCATTAAAAAACTAATAAACTCTCAAATATTTTATCAAATCTTTATGGATCATTTTTATTTTTTAAAAATAGTTTATTTATTTATTTTTAAAGAGGCGGAAAGGAAGGAGAAAGAGAGGGAGAGAAACATCCAAGTGTGGTTGCCTCTCAAGTGCCCCCTACTGGGGACCTGGCCTGCAATCCAGGCATGTGCATTCCCAGGCACTGGGAATCCAACTGGCAACCCTTCGGTTTGCAGGCCAGCACTCAATCCACTGAAGCACACCAGCCAGGACAGGGATCTTTTTTATGTGCGTCTTCCAAAGTGTTTTGTTTTGTTTTTTAAACATGCTTCCTATTTTCACTTAGAAAAAGAAAAGGGAAATTATTTCTGCGGCCTACAAGGCCCTGTACAGTCTGGTTTCTGCCCAGACCTCCGCACCCCCCCCCCCACCCCTCACGCTCTCCTGACTTCAGCCACCAGGGAGTCACTCGGCTTCTCTAGCCTACTTTTGCGTCCTCCTTCCTCAGTGCTCTTACAAAGGCTGTTCCACCTTCTCGCAGGTTCCTAACGTTCTTTACATGTTTTCTTCTTGAATCGGTTCAGTCACTATTTCTTTAGAAATGCATTCCTTACTTCCCTGGCTAAAATAAATCTTTTTTTTTTTTTGCAAGCAAATGTTTTTGTAAATTTATGAAAATCATTTTTGAAAACTTCTTTTGGAGCCGCAAATTCATCATACAGCATGTCCCAAGGAAAACGGCACTACCCACAGTAATAAGCCTGACCTCTAAAGCCAGGTTCGTGAACATGTGGTGCACCCACATTTGCACAGGGCTCCTGGTTAGATTTAATGCTGTGCTTCAGCCATATGGAAATGTTTTTGAATAAAGGGCCACACGTTCTTATTTTGCACCAAAAAACACAGATTGTTTTTCCTGTCTTCATTTTATACTCTTTTCCTTCCTCATTCTCCTTGAAAAATCAGAATAAAGCAACTTTTCTCATCTACATTAACAAAGTCTAATTTGAAAAGGGGGGGAATAGTACCTAAGATATTGCTTATAGATCTATTTTCAATTACAATTATTGAAAGATTATTCGGATTTTTGAGAACCTAAAGATCTTGCACAATTTTATCTTTTCCGTGTAATTATTAAAATACTCTTAATAATGATATATCCAACTTATTTTTTCACATAAGTGAGGTGGGGGGTAGCTGAAGATTTGGGTCTATTTGCTAAATAAATATGAATTTAATTAGATGTTACTCATCTGCTACTTACACACCCAGTTAAAAGCCTCCTTGCCTATGTGTATGGTTGTCGGATTTCGATCAAAAAGTTGAACTTCGTTTCTCAGTAACCAACAGCTCACATAACAGAAAATTCCCTTAGAATTCTTATTTTCATCCTTGTGCACAATTTATATTTTCTAAATGTAATTCTATATTCACAAATGTTACCCGCTCTTATATTAGCTGGTAGAGAGCATCCTACTAATTTTATATTGTAGTTTCTTCTAACTTTTGTATATAACTTTTCTGAAAGAGCACCATCAGATTCTGTGTTGTCTATATTGAAATATAACATTAAAAACAGTATTTTCCCAATATAATTTGTTTTCAAAATTTTAATTATTAATTTCTTGTATGGTTTTCAAAGGAATAAGTAAAAAGCATGGAGGACCAGCATGTCCTTCTTCACTCCATGTTATATAAAATTGTTTTAACTAAAGACCAGTATCAAATGCACTTCCTTTACTAATTAATTTAGTGGTTACTTATCACATTGATATTTAAATGTAGTAATCAAACGTTCACTTCATAATTGTATTACATTAACCCTGATTAAAGAGGTATTCATCACTTCAAGAATTACATTAAAATGCAAATGCTACAACTGTTGATTGATGTTAATTTATGTCTATCAAATAAAGCAATTACTAGCAAACAGTGGCAATTGATATAAAGTCTTTTTTATGTAAGACTTTATGACTTCATATGAAAGTAAATGAATATGCTAACTTTCTTAAAAGAAGAGCTTCACACATGGAACCATAGAAAATTAAATACCATTTTTAATTTATAAACACAATTTTACTCTAAACACAAACTATTAAATTTAACACAAACTCAGTAAGTTAAAAAATAATATTTATTGGAAATGAACACAGAACTGTGAAACAATAATCAAATACCAGCATAAATATTCATATTCCTTTTGTTTCTTAGGTACAAAAAGAGAAAACGAAAAATATAAAGGGTTTGAGAAGATGTCATCTTAGTTAAAACTGTATTATGACGTTTGATGAAAGAAAAAACTTCAAAAATACCTGTGAAATTCTTACCAAATGAATCTTAAAATATTACTCTGGAAAATCTGTAATAACTATCTCTGAAGTTTAACTGTTTTACACACACACATGTTTACGCACATGGAAATTCACTCACTGTGACGTACAGCTCTATGAATTTTCATTCTATAGAATGCCTAGTCACGCATCTTCCTAAGCAGTAAGGATATGAAAGTTTCAGCAGCCTCCCAACTCTGTCCTACTTTTTATTGTTAACCTTTCTCTTCGCACGTTATCCTTAATGACTGGTTGGCTTTCCCTCCTTATAGTTTTGGTTTTTTCTAGAATATTACATATGTAATCACATAATATACAGCCTTAACAAATACAGCAATGTCAAAGAGCCCAAAAATAATTGTGAATTTGTTTATTTCTTCTTTAAGTCAGTTATTGTTTTGTGGATTCTGCAGCTCTGCTGTTAGGTACATATTTGTTTAGACTTTTTCACTTGGAAAATTTAGCTCATTTACTGTTTTTAACCTTCTCATGTAGTGTTTCACTGACAATATTCCTTGTTCTGAAGTCTATTTTATTAATAATCTACTCCAGCTTTTTCTGGTTAGTAGTTGCATAATATATATCTCCACCCTTTTTAAAAAAATTTTTAAAGATCTTATTTATTTTATTATTAGAGAGAGGGGAAGGGAAGGAGACAGAAAGGGAGAGAAACAGTAATGTATGGTTGCTCCTCAAATGGCCCTCACTGGGGACCTGGTCTGCAACCCAGGCATGTGCCCTGACTGGGAATCGAACCAGGACCCTTTGGTTCCCAGCCTGCACTCAATCCACTGAGCTATACCAGCCAGGGCACTTTATCTCCACCCTTTTGCTTTTAACCAATCTTTTTCTGACAATCTCTGTTTTTAAATCATCCATTTAAATCTCTCATATTTAATGTGGTTACATATTTGGATTAATATCTATGATATTGCCAGTTATTTTCTACTTGTTTCATAAATTTTGTTTTTTCATTTACTTCCCCTTTTCCTATTGTACTTATTGGTATAATTTTGAAGTTAGTCTTCATTATATATATTTTTAAGTCAGTTTATCTTTAATAATATTGTACCTCTCCTTTGTAGTACAACGATTCGTTTAACGATATATTTCTATGTACTTCCTCTCTTCATTTGACTATTTTATCATACATTTTATATTTATACTTTATAAATACACAGTTATATTGTTACTATTTAAAGAGCCCATTGAAGGCATTCCTCATGAAGTTTACTGCAATTTCATTGCTAACATTTCCATTTGATCCTTTTCCGCATGTTCCATCTCTCTGCTGAAATTACCCATCTGCTCTTGCTTGTTGTCCACCTTTATCATTAGAGCCTTTAACATATCTATTAGTCGGTCATTTCACATCTCTGTCAGATAGTCCCAGCATCTGTGCCATGTGTGACTATGACACTGTTGGTTGAATTGTCTGTTAGGAGACAAGTCCTCTTGCCTTCGTGTATGCCTCACGATCTTTTGTTGAAGACCAGTCATTTGCTTAAGGCAGTGGAAATTCAGGTGACTAGCTTTACTCTTGAAAACGGTCACTTCTTTTCTGCTCTACCTTTAGTGTGGAGATTACATTATTTTCCTAGGGAATTGACTGTCTTTGAGACTTGTTGTGGCCCTTCTTACCCTGACTATAACAGAGACTTCACATTTTCTAGCAGTTCATTGAGTTTAAGGTAGTGACTTCTTTGCCAGAAGATTTCTCTCATGTCTCTTCTGCCCTTAGCTTTAGGTCTTTTCTTTTGTTGTTCCTGAGTCCTTCTGTAGCTGTCACAGCACATTATACCATTACCTCTACTTTTATTTATTTATTTATTTATTTATTTATTTATTTATTTATTTATTTATTTTTAGATAGAAGGGAAGGGAGGGAGAAAGAGAGGGAGAGAAACATCAATGTGTGGTTGCCTCTCACCTGGCCCCTACTGGGGACCTGGGCTGCAACCCAGGCATGTGCCCTGACTGGGAATTGACCTGGTGACCCTTTGGTTCGCAGCCTACACTCAATTCACTGAGCTACACCAGCCAGGGCCCATTACCTCTACTTGATGCTGTTCACTTGGTGGTGGGAGCTGAAGAGAGGTATTCTCTGATTTTCCAATTAAGCCTAAGTTTTCAGTAGGCACTGTGCACCTTTCTCTTGAGAGAGTGGCTTTTCAAATGTCTCTGTCTCTCTTCCAGTTCTATTTCTAGACCTAGCAGTCATTCCTGCCTCCTCCCCAGACATTAGTGACATTTTTGAGGGGAATCTGATTTCTAAACTTCCCTAAAGTTACATTTGTTGCCATTTCACAACATATTAGTACTTCTTTGCTTTCAAGAGGTAAGAGAGAAGGGACAGGGAAAATTCTGTGACTTTCCCTCAATTGCTGTTAATCCCTCTCCCTGGCCTTCACTTAATTGATAACATTTTTGGAAGTCTAGTCTTCCTTGAGTGGGCCTGCTCATAGCGGCGGGGCGGGGGGGGGGGGACTTGCAAGTAGGAAACCTCCTTTTCACATTCTCTGAAAGGCTACCCTCAGACTATACCACTATTCCATTATTATTTCTTCTTAGGTCCAGCTGCGTTATCTCAAGGTCAGCAGATGTCTGCACTCCTCTCTCACTGCTGGCCCCAGTCTCTTCCAGATTGCAGGTTAGCTCATTCCTTTGATAGCTTCAAAAACTGCTATGAGAGCTTGTAGCTTATATGATTTTTTTTTATTTTTTTTTGTACGGATGGCTGCTGATCTTTCCAACTTTTTATGTCTCCCAGGAGAAAGTGGAGATAAGGTTGATTTGAAAACTGCATAATTAATAATTTAAAAAGCAAAGGAGAAACAGAAAGAACACTAACATTTACTGGCATCTGCAATATTTCAGACACAAGGCAAGTGAAATCATTTGCATATGTCATCATCTTTAATTTAATAATATTTCCACTTTACATAGAGAACACAGACATCTTTGAAGGTGAGAATACTGCTGAGACAGTCAAGAAATACCAGCGCTTGGAGCCCTTATCTGTCTAACAGAGAAATGCCTTGTGCCCACAGACATTATCTTTCATGCTTTAAATGGCCAGTGCCTATAGCTGTTATTTTTCATGCATTAAAAAATGGAGGAGTCAAGAAAAAACTTATTTGAAACCAATGTACTGTTAAAGCATTTAAATACAGCAAAGAATATTCTGCTGCTAATTTTATTAGGAAATTGTCCACTAAAACGCTATTCATTGAAGCCAGAAATCATGTGGGATTTCAAATAGGGTCCAAGTTACAATCTCAAGACTTAGTCTCTTACAAAAGATACAAAATGAACAGCTGAGATGGCACACATATTAATGATCTCTCTTAACTTTTTTCTCTCACAAATGCACGATTACCAACTCTTCACCTACATGATTAAAGCATATGGTGTATGAATTAAATCCTGTATATTAGAGACTTTTAGATATTCCATGGTATTACAGGAAAACTTTCTGTGAGCCAGTGAAGCATATACTGACTTTCCAGTTACTGTTGTTGAAAAACCAGTGGTGTTTGCCAAAAAAATGAACTTTATGCTAAAGGCTTTATCATTTGATGTTCAGCTCCAGTAGCTCTGTTTACATAACATGTATCTGAAGAATATACTGCTACACTTTCAACATTTTTGAAGTCAGATAATTCTCAGAGATTGTTTCTGAATCTAACACAATTTTTATAACTCAACAGTTACTGTGTTTCTTTTCTAAAGATAGACAGACTTAGAAATGTTCCAGCTGTCTATGAAGCTCAAATTGCTTATAGGAAAAAATCTACATGACTGGATTTTTCTTTAAATCCATATTTAAGGGCTCAGACATTGAGATATATGAACACAAAGTTTTTTAGTGTGCAGACATATCTTGGCAGTACAATGAGTGGTAATATTAATAGTTCTTAAAAACTTTAGTATTTTTTTCTAGATTCATAACTTAACACATTGGTTTAGCAGTCAAAACTGAAAAAGTAAAAAATTCTAAGAATTTTCTTCAACACTATATGTTGCTGCCAAAAAAATTGGATTCCCCTCAAAATATTCATGTCTTAATACCGTGGACCTTGTGTATGTTACTTTGTAAGGCAAACACTTTGCAGATACAATAAAGTTAAGGATCTTGAAGTGAAGATGCTATGATCTGAGTGTGTCCCCCCATATTTACATGTTGAAATCCTAAAGCCACATGTGATAGTAGTAGCAGGAGGGGCTTTGGGAAGTGTTTAGATCATGAGGATGGAGCTCTCATGAATAGAATTAGTGTTCTTTTAAAAGAAACCCCACAAAGCTCCATAGCCTATTTCACCATGTGAGCCCAGTGAGAAGATTCCATCTAGGAATAAAGAAATGGGTCCTCACCAACCAGCACACCAAGTCTGCTGGTGCCACAGTCTTGGACTTCACAGCTTCCAGAACTGTGAGAAATAAATTTTTCTGGTTCAGAAGATACACAATGGCATTTTGTTGTAGCAACCCAACCAGACTAAGACAGGGGAAATGATTCTGGGTTATCCAGGTGGGTCTATATGCAATCATATGATCCTTGTAATAGGGAAACAGAAGAGGTTTTCTTTCTCTCTCTCTCTCTCTCTCTCTCTCACACACACACACACACACACAAATGATTAGGTCACTTGAAAAAAAGGACAAATAGATCTGAAGATGTTGCCTTTGAAGATTAAAGTGGTGAGTCCAGAAGCCAAGGACTTCCGACAGTCACTGTAAGATTGAAGAGACAAAGAATGGACTCTCCTTTAGAATCTGTGGGGGAAGTGAAGCCCTGATAATATGTTGATTAGGCCTAGAGGTATTAATTTTGGACTTCTGGGCTCTAGAACTGTGAAAGAATGACTTTCTGTTGTTTTAAGTCATAAGGTCTGTAATAGTTTGTTACATGAGCCATAGGAACTATTACACTATTTTTAGAATAACTTATGTATTCAAAGCACATTTACTTATAAATATTTTGAAGAGTAATACTAGCCTCAATTAGCCTGTGATATTGGCCTACTTTTTGTGTGTTAAGGAGGGTAGATAGGATATTTCTCTAACGGCCCATATGGTTGATTAGTACTTGACTAGCTACACATAGTAAATGCAGTTTACTTGGCTCAAGAATTGATTGAATTACATATTAGATAGGAAAAGAAAATCCTACTGCCTTTAACTGCAGTTAAATGATTATATAGTCTCATAATGCTTTTCAAACATTTTATTCTTCAAAAAGATAATGCTTTCACAGCAAACATCAACGTTTTTCATTTCCATTCACAATTATAGATGTAAATTAAGTGTAAAACTGTAATCAATATGTTGCACACCCTAATCTTATCATCTTGAATATAAAAACAGAATAGTAATAGTAGTATCACTAATGGAAAGCGCTGTAGAATCAAAGGCTCTGACAATAAGCTAATAAGGCGCACTATGTAATGTTGCCTATCACAGACTAACCAGTGACAAGATATTAGTGATGATCTTGAAAGGTGTACAGAGAGTTGAACAAACCTACTTTATATTTTAGTGTTTCTACGAATGAATGAAATGGATTTTAAATGGATTATTTCCCTCTTTTGTGCTCAAGAGTTCCTTTTCTTAGCTGTTTATCAGAAGAAATGCCTTTCTTCTTTTAGAAGAATCTAAACCAATTCTTATTTATTTATTAAAATAGGCCTAATGAATAGCTCAACCAAATGACTAAGCAATTTCTGCTAATCCAGTAAAATTAAGCTTGAAAGATCCAAAAAGCAAAATATATAATGATGAAATTTAAGAATAAACATTTAACTTAAGAAACTTCATAAATAATATTAGATGCTTATGTTATACTACATTGGAACCCAAATTAAACAAAGCCTTAGCAAAATCCACACTTTAAAGATCACAGATATAAAATACTTTGGCAAGAACACCTTTTAACATTGCAAAACCATCATGATAGATCTCCATTCCACAGAATAATGCTGAAAGAAGGAAACTAAAATCATGGCACATGATTATGAAAATTAAATAGAAGAAAATAATAATATGACAGTGTTTGGAGATTATAATGCCATGAAATTCTCTCCTTTCAGCACCTTTTGGAGTAAGGCTCTTCAGACTTGAACGTACACTCACATCACCCATGGATCCTGTTAAAATGCATTTCTAATTCAGTGGGATCTCAGATTCTGCACTTTTAACTGCCTCCCAGATGATGCTAATGCTGATGGCCCGTGGCTCAGGTTTTGAGTAAAGATTTATCCCTGTTACCTCATGATCTAAGCTCTGTGTACAAATATCCTTGTGTTTCAGAATAAATGGAGCCTTCCATGGATCAACGCATAATCAACACCCACAAAGCTACGTAAAGAGTGTTAATTGACTCTCAGTTCTCCTTATGTTAATTAACATGCAGAGGAGTTATTTGATCTGAAGAGAACAGTTCTCCGGAAAAGCTCTTGAGTCCCCACAGCCTAAGTGATCTTTCAGGCACTTCCCCACTGATATGCAGCTGAAGTGGCCTCATTAATCGTCGCAGGACCATAACGGGGTGCACAGCAAAGAAGAACTTCTAACAGGCATCTGTACATTGCAAACACTAATTAAAATCATAAGTGATTATTCCAAATGTCATTCGTATTAATAGAAACTCTCATGTGAGATTTCTAAATAGAAAGCAGAAGAAATAGAAGCCTGCACTCAGTATAAATGGCACAGCAACTTGGGGTATACATAATTTTTTACTCTACATTTGGCATAAATTACTGTAGTCTGAGTTTAAGAGCAAAATACATATCTATTTTACTTTGTGAAAACAAAGTGCATGGCATCAAGTGCATATCTTATTTTCAACATATCTTGTTGAAGGTAGAATAGTGTCATAGGCACACTGAATATTAACATCAAAGGAACCTAAAAACAGTACAGGCTAGGAAATTTTGGCCTGAGAAGAGAATTAATGGATTCTCCAAGAGAAGACTAAATAGAGTTACAGAACAAGGAACAGATCCCAGTTCTGCTAACTGATTTTGAGAACCTCATTCCTGAATTATAGCAAAATTTCCAATTTGATTCTTCACTAGTTTCCCAAATCTCTAAACTGAAATACGTCACTCACAGACATAAGCAAATCGCACTAGATGGAGCCTTCTGAGTCAATTGATCATGCTGTCTGAGAGCACAAACTCAAGCTTCCCCACTCTTTATGAAATTACAGAAGGTGAATATTTTAGTTTTTATTGATTTCTTTTAGAGAGAGAGAAGAGAGAAAGGGGAAGAAGGAGGGGGAGAGAGAGAGAGAATTGTTGTTCCACTTACTTATGCATTTGTTGATTCAGTCTTGTATGTGCCCTGACCAAGGATGGAACCTGCAACACTTGGATATCAGGACAACACTTTTAACCAGCTGTGCTACCTGGTCAGGGCAGAAAGCGAATATTAAAATAACATATTTATAATAACACCAGAATGCAAAAAGAGGCACTTGGCCCAGTGTTTTAGAGTTTGAATATATAAGAAATTTTGAAAAATTTCCACCAAATATTAAAAATGTATAGGATCCACTTGAGGCAGGAGTTCAAGTCACATCATAAAGCAGAGAAAAAACACAACCACCATAAAGTCTGGCTGCATTCACAGCTGGTCGACACTTGTCCGTTACAGAAATATTTCTAGTAGTCACACTTACATAAAGGCTCCAGTGCATTATGAAGATTTTCAGACATAATTAATAGTAATAAAATAGGATGAGACATGTTTCAATAACAAATTAACCCTGATATATGAGTGGTTTAATGCAGTGTTTCTCACTTTTGCAAATTCTAATGTGTGTCAGATAAAAGAGAAAACGGCCACCCTGGTCTCTCTGACTTAATTATGCACCGTATTTATATGTGTGTTCATTGCGGTTTTGTCTAGCACTTTACTAGTTGAAACCATGGCAGACAATTTAAGGCATAAAAAGTGTATCTATAATATTATTAACCTCATCCTGGCTTATTTTATTACAACTAGTAGCATCATTTCATTAGGAAACAAGAAATCTATGACACGCATTAAGCTGAATGTTACTACAGAAGAAAAGTCGCCAACTAAGACTGTTTTAGAAAAACCGGGAGGCTTTGCTTTTGATTCTGGACCATCAAAGATCTATTTTTCAGTAACTGAGACAATACTTAAATGTTCATTTCTTACTCATTGTAACCAGCATTGCTTATCTTCAATCGTGATTATTATTATTCATTCCTTCCATGTAATAAACATATTGTGATTATTTCTTTCTGTATATGTGTTTCCTTTTTTCCCTATTCTTTCCCAGAGGAAAGAAGCATGGCATTGACATTCTTTAAAGGGGAGCAAAAATTTAAAGCAGGGTACAGGCTGTGAAGAGACAGAAAACATTATTGCTCCCCCAAAATATGAATTCTGCTCTTCTCTTATTCACAAAACCTCAAGTGAACACTAAATAAATAAATAAACCCTTCGTGTCTCTAGTTATTAGACCACACAGCATCTAATAAAAATAGCAAACTGTCAAATGAAAATCTCTCAAAGTAGTTATAGATTCTTCTTTTCTATAGAATGGCATACATATACACAGACACACACACATATATATGAATACATACATATATATATATATATATATATATATATATATAAACCTTTATATATATGAATACATATATAAAAATATATAGCTCGGCTGGTGTAGCTCAGTGGATTGAGCGTGGGCTGGGAACCAGAGGGTCCCAGTTCGATTCCCTGTCAGGGCACATGCCCGGGTTGCAGGCCAGGTCCCCAGTGAGGGCCATGTGAGAGGCAACAATACATTGCTCTTTCTCCCTCCCTTCTCCTCTCTCTAAAAATAAATAAATAAAATCTTTAAAAAATAAAAATAAAGAGTTTATTAAAAAATAATTTATATATATATATATATATATATATATATATATATATATATATATATACATACACACACACACCACACATGATGTTTGTCCAGGAAAGGTCCAGTCATTGTTAACATAACGAGAACGTTTTGTACGACATTGATGTAACCTGGCAACCAAGGTGAGTGGACTGGAATGTGTACGCATGAGTGATGATGACTTCACTATACTAGTCAGTCGGGGCAGTAGACATAGCTGTGTGAGAGTATGTACTGTGTGGCTGTGGCATTCAAAATGACTGAGGGAGCAGAGTAATTTTCGATTAAGCTTGAACATTATTACTCTGTGGGAACTATTAGGATGTTTCAGAGAGATGCAGGTGTAGGCGACCGGTGACTGGCAGCTTCATCATGACAACGCTTCTGCACACACATCACTTCTCCTGCAGACTTTTTTGGTGAAACATCAAATCACCCAGGTAGCTCAGTCCCCTTATAGCCTAGATTTGGCACCTTGCAACTTCTGGCCTTTCCTAAAACTAAAATCACCTTCAGACCAATGAGATTCAGGAAAATACAACAGAACAGCTGATGGCAATTGGGAGAACTGTGTGAGGTCCCAAGGTGCCTACTTCTGAAAGGGACTGAGGCGTCATTGTCTTATGTACAATGTTTCTTGTATCTTCTTCAATAAATGTCTATATTTGTCTATGTTGTATCTTCTTCAATAAATGTCTATATTTTTCCCATTACATAACATGAAACCTTCTGGCAGAGCTCATACATGCGTACATATACACCCAATCTCCAAATACATAAAAGCTTATTTAAACTCTAATTTTTTCAGTCTAGCTTGGTACTTTTTAATAATTCAACCTTTATTAAAAAGACCATTAGTTAGATAAAGGAAAAAGAAAATGTAAAGGTGAATAAAGAACATCTAATTTCATTTCTGCCAGTAACATTTTAAAAAACCCACTACGAAAGGCATTGAATTAATGATTTTCAAGTTATCCAGGAAGTTACAGCTCAGAACATTGAAAAATGATCCATGCATTATGGTAATTTCTTTTAAGCAATAACTTGCTTCAGGTATCTTCTACCTTGATTGTCAGACAAGTTCTGTCCCGTAAAGACATTACTATTAACACAAGTCCTGGCCCAGTCCTCTTCTGGACCTCACTTTTGGTGGAAGATGCTGGAATTGGGGAAAATAATGGGAGCTCACAGTGACTTAGGCTTCAGAACCCAGTAAAGACATTATTGGCACTTGGATCTATGAAATTATTAGTGAGACAGCTTTAATAGTGCATTGATACAATTGCAAAAAAAATTATACCAAATTTCTAATAGTATGCATTTTAGAAAATCAACATTTGGGAATTAATTTATATTTAACAGGTCCAGAATATAGCTTGCTTTGGCAAATATTATCATTTATAAATGTATGCTCCTGCAAGCTCTTGATATTGCTTTTCACTCTTCCTCATCATTAAAGCTTTTTTTTTTTTTTTTGGCCTACTTTGTAATCCATTCTAACATTGTGTGTATATGCACGTGGAGTTTCTGTATGCAGTTTGATATTCTTTCCAGGCATTATTAGTTTTTGTAACTTTATCAAGAATAAATGTATTACCTAAAACTCAGATTGCAAAAAGTCATTTACCACTTTTACTCTTCTAAAGAGATGTATAAAACAGTGAAAAGACAAAGCAAAATCTAGGAGACAATATTTTTGATTCATATATCTGAAATAGGACTTATATCCAGAATATCTATATAATTTTCAAAATTCAATAGTAAATAAAGAAGGCCATTAAAAACGGGAATGTGTACAGACACTTCAGCAAAGTATATAGGATGGGGAATAATGCACAAAAAAAGATGTTGGTTCAAGCACTTTTGACATCAGGGAAGTGTAGATTAAACCCACATGGAAATATGAATACAGTCCTATTACAATGACTAAATTTATAAAGCCTAATCATAATGAATGCTAATAAAGATGTGAAGGGAATGAAACTCTCTTTCATTACTAGTAATAACTAAACTGGCTCAACCAGTAAGAAAAACAGTTTGACAGTTTCCTTACAGTTAAACATACAACTAATATATGATCTAGCTATTTTACTCCTGGTTTACTGAATAGAAATGAAACATACAAAGACTTATACACGAATATTTAAAGTAGCTTTATCTTTAATAGTCCCCAAATGGAAACAACTCAAATGTCCATAAACTCTTCAGTGGGTGGATACAAATGGAATTCTGCTTAGCAATAAAATAATTAACTACTGATGTATTCAAGATAAATGGATCTCAAAATTATCATGCTGAGTGGAAAGAGTCAGAGCCCCCTTCCTCAAAAAAAAGTATGTATTATATAATTCCACTTTTGTAAATTTTAGGCAAATACAAACTAATCTATAGAAAGAGAAAGCAGATCAGTGGTTGGGTGTGGCTGGAAAAGAGCATGAGAATTGTTGGGGGTGGCGAATATACATTTATTTTTTTTTAAGGTTTTATTTATTTATTTTTTAAAGAGAGGGGAAGGGAGGAAGAGAGGGAGAGAAACATCAATGTGTGGTTGCCTCTCACGTGGCCCCCATTGAGGACCTGGTCTGTACCCCAGGCATGTACCCTGACTGGGAATCGAACCCATGACCCTTTGGTTCTCAGCCCACACTCAATCCACTGAGTTACACCAGCCAGGGCACATTTATTGTTTGATTGTGGTGTTGGCTCTACAAGTGTATTTACATGTCAGATATTATCAGACGGTACACTGTAAATATATGCAGTTTATTTCAGGTCAATTATATCTCAATGAAACCATGACCATGTCATTTGTTATTGCTTTCCCATTCAAAAGGCCATGGGAAAATCCAGTGTAAGTTACTTTAGCCACCTAACCAATTGCAGTATCATGTGACAATTTTAAGGATATCATCCTAAGGACATGACACTTTTACGCATACATTCACATTAATTGGGTCTGAGCTGCCCATGATCTGAGTAACTTTTATTTAGGGATGCTTCACCTTTACACTAAGGCACATGATGTTTGTCATGAACATTTACATTTCTCATGACGACAACACAGCCAATAGCAACTTACACTATTCATATTGTATGTGGTTGGATACAAAGAGAGTGCCCTGATTTTTTTCCACATGCATGTCCTTGGTTAATTTCATAACTATTTATAGAGATGTTGTGAACAAATACTGGAAATTACAAACTGATGTGGTGAAACTAAATGCAAACAGCAATGATAATATGCACCCAATGAAAACTATAAATGTTAGTGTTTTCATGCATTCTGAAGATATTTGTAATAAAAATAAATTTATAATTAGCTGATTTATAATTTCTTAAAATTCCTGTTTGCTGATCATTCCTGCAATGACATCAACATATAACTGGGAACTTAAAATTCTATTTTGTACAAGTACCAGAACTTCTGATCTCCAAACTTCACAATTATAGTAAAAAATAATCTGAGATACTCAGAAAAGTTAAGTCTCTTCCTGCAAAATTTATAAAGCTGAAATATGAAAGAGAATGATCTGAATTTGAGTATGTCAGGCACAAAATTTTCTAATGTAAATGGCTCCTTTGAAAACTCAAAACAATTAGAGACAATGATATTTTAGATTCATTCAAGTGAAAACACTATATGGAAAATATACCCCTAAATGAACGGTGAATTAATTATTTTTCTGAAATTGACAAGATAATTTTATAACTATATACTTGTACAGGTAGAATCATTACAAATACACACTTCACTTAAAAGTCAGAAATATGTATGATTATACCCTAAGAACCCTGAAAAACCAATTCAAAAGAACCTATGCACTCCAATATTCATAGAAGCACAATTCACAATAGCCAAGTGCTGGAAACAACCTAAGTGCCCATCTACAAATGAATGGATCAAGAAACTATGGTACATTTACACAATGGAATTCTACGCACAGAGAGGAAGAAGGAGCTTATACCCTTTGCAACAGCATGGATGGAACTGGAGAGCATTATGCTAAGTGAAGTAAGCCAGGCGGTGAGGGACAAATACCATATGATCTCACCTTTAACCGGAACATAATCAACAAAAGCAAAAAGCAAGCAAAACTTAACCAGAGACACTGAAGTTAAGATCAATCTAACAATAGCCAGGGGAGAGGGGGGAGGGGGGAGGGGACAATGGGGAGAAGGGTTTTCAGGAACCACTATAGAGGACACATGGACAGAACCAAGGGTGAGGTGGGAGGCAGGGAAGGGAGGTGGGATTGGAGGGGGAGGGAGGAGGGGAAGGGAGAGGATACAGACAACTGTAATTGAACAAAAATAAAGTAATAAAAAAAGGAATTTAAATATTTCCATCCTGTAAAAAGTCTAAACCTAATGATTTGATAATATACATTCTATATATAGGAAATTAAGTACTAATTACATAAAATATGATTTCTCAATTATTTTATAATATTTAATTTTGATTTATTTTATTTTGATGATTTTGTTAATGAACTGACCTTACATTGCAGTAACACAGGAGACTTGTTTCCCTTCTCTTTAAGTTCCTTTTTGTGCATTTTTCAATGAACATTGAGGAGCTTTTAGGTGGTGGGCTTGTAATTTCCTATAAATTACACACTATTAATACCATCTGTCATCCCAAGTTGAACTTCTTTAGATCCGAAGCTTAAAATCATGATCCTGTTCATGAAACAACCTTTCTTTCCCATCAGTTTGCCAGCTTAAAAATAAAATATCTTGTGAGAAAGTTTCCTGTTCTTGGCAAAGGATTTGAAGTTTTATTTAGAATTCTTGCAAATGTCTTTGAATCTGTGTTTATTGATTCCACATGATTAAGGCCTTGTGTGGTCAAAGCGCATCAGGATTATTGCTTCAAGAAAAAGAGCCTGCATTGTTTTATACTTTAGTTTTGCTTATAAGCAAGCTTTTATTTTCATAGTTTGTTTTGACCTTTCATTTTTCTTATTATTATCTGTGTGTGTGAGTGTGTGTGTGTGAGAGAGAGAGAGATTTCCCTGTTGGAGGATTTTATGTGATTCTTAATACATCTATGAAGAATATTTTATATTCACCTCTTAAGTTAAATATATTTTAATTCCAATATTATTCAGGTCAATACACAAATATATGCTGTAATAACTGCCTACTCCCCTGTTACTTAGCTGTGAATTATTTTAACTTTTGCAATTCATCAATGAATCATAGTAGATAAACCTGAGAATAAAGATCTCTAACTTTAACTTTTGGCCATAAAAAATTAGGAGATTTCAGTAACAGAATATATTTGTGAGAAATCATACAAGCAAGACTAAATTCATTGTGATAATAACAAAAACAAAATCCAATAACCACCAATGAATTACAAAAACTATACATAGCAAAAATGAAATATTCACCATGCCACTGTAAAAACAGTAATGGATCAGGCCAAGTTCTGAAATTGTGGTAGACAACCAAAGTCTAGATAGGGTTTGCCCCACCTCCAGACCTTAGGAAATACCGGAGACGGAGATCAGGGTACTATTTTACTGTTAATTTCACCCATCCCTGCTGGATTTGTCATTGAGATCAGAGTACATAGAATGACACTTGGTTTGCTTTTAGTTTTGATTATGTCCATGCAATAGATGGCTAGGTAGGGGGGAAATGAGACAAAAATAATGAAATAGTTTTAAGTTTAGAGAGAAGAGTTTGGGGGGAAAGAGAAGCAATAAAATGAAAGCTTCTAATATCTGAATTTTGTGCATCACATATCAGTGTCTAAAAAATATGTCCTTCTTTACTGAAATAACTTATAATCAATTGTATAAGTTAAGCCTGGCGTTACAAGCACACTGAAGAAAAGCAATACATAGTCCAAAACACATCAGGGAAAATTCCCTCCGTTACCGTGACAGCAGATACTGGTATCCTCCAGATTATAAAAACTTTGGTAGTATCAGAGATTTAAAGTATATTTATTTACCTAAGAGCATTTTTTGAGCCATTTGATTTGCTTTCTAACTTTTATCACTGAATACATTTAACATTATGTATTAAGAAAAAATAATATTTGACCCTTAGCTAAGGTTAAAAATTACTTGATTTATTAATGCAAATAGGAAGAAGTATTGAGAAGCATTGTGGAGACAGTTGAGTGAATAATGTACACAAAATGCAGAGATTTGTGCACAGTTGTTAAAGGTGGATCCCAAATTTGGTTTCGGATTTCTAACAGTGAAAATATGAGAACAACAACAACAACCAAAATATACTTAAGGTTCATGAGGTCTGGACTAAAATAATCTTACTTGTATCTCTAAAACACAAAAACTATGCAATCAGATCTCTAACACTGTTCTCACAACAGCATTCTTTTTTTTTTAAATTACTTTCTTGTTCTTCAATTACAGTTGTCTGCTTTTTCTCCCCTCCCCACCCCCATCCCATCCAAACCCACCTCCCTCCCTTGCTTCCACCCTCCCCCTTGGTTTTGTCCATGTGTCCTTTATAGTAGTTCCTGAAAACCCTTCCCCCCACTGTCCCCTCCCCACCTCTGGCTATTGTTAGATTGTTCCTAATTTCAATGTCTCTGGTTATATTTTGTTTGCTTTTTTCTTTTGTTGATTGTGTTCCAGTTAAAGGTGAGATCATATGGTATTTGTCCCTCACCGCCTGGCTTATTTCACTTAGCATAATGCTCTCCAGTTCCATCCATGCTATTTCAAAGGGTATAAGCTCCTTCTTTCTCCCTGCTGTGTAGAATTCCATTGTGTAAATATACCATAGTTTTTTGATCCACTCCTTTACTGATGGGCACTTAGGTTGCTTCCAGCACTTGGGTATTGTAAATTGTGCTGCTATGAACATTGGGGTGCGTAGGTTCTTTTGGATTGGTGACTCAGGATTCATAGGGTATAATCCCAGCAATAGAATTAAAAAAAACTGGGGTAGCAATACTCATATTGGACAAAATAGACTTCAAAAAAAGAGCCATAAAAAGAGACCCAAATGTCACTTCATAATACTCAAGGGAAGAATCCATCAAGAAGACATAAACATTGTAAATATATATGCACCCAACATAGGAGCACCCAAATACATAAAGAAAATCTTGGAGGACTTCAAGAAAGATATTGACAGCAACACAATTAGAGTAGGGGATTTTAACACCCCACTGTCAAAAATGGACAGATCTTCCAAATAAAATGTCAACAAAGATATTGTGGCATTGAACAATACTCTAGATGAAATGGACTTAACTGATATATATAGAGCCTTTCACCCCACAGAAGCTAAATGCACATTCTTTTCAAATGCACATGGAACATTTTCAAAAATAGACCACATGATAGGACACAAAACAAGCCTCAAAAACTTGAAGAAAAATTGAAATTACAGCAGTATTCTCACTGCATTCACTTTCAGGATTTTTCAGTTTAGCCAATGGCTGCTCACTAGATGCACTGCAGACAAAGCGAATTTAGGAACTCCAATGAGAAGCCATCATATATCTGACCCTCTCATGGCCTGGATCAATGAACAGATTTCAGATTACCACGTTTTTTGGACTGTAGGATGCACTGGATCATAAGACGCACCTAGGTTTTAGAGGAGGAAAGTAGGAAAAAAACATTTTTGAAGCAAAAAATGTGGTAAAATATTTAATAAAATAAATAACATAGTATTTCACCAATGTAAAGGTAAACAGCCAGGTGAGCTACATTTGGACTATAAGGCGCACCCCCATTTTCCTCCCAAATTTTGGGGAGGGGAGTGCGTCTTATAGTCTGAAAAATATGGCACATAAAGAAAAGAATGGACTGTACATTCTTTTTTAAAAAACAGCTTTCTTAAGATATAATTGATATACAAAAACTGCCCGCACTTAATGTATACAATCTGATATAGAGGTGTGCGGCTGTGATAGCATCACGAAAATCAAAGCAATACACATGTCCAATACCTTCAAAATGTGACCTTCTGTTTATTTGATTTGATGATTAATTTTGTGAAAAAATTACCCTCTTAATATTTTATATGCATAATATGCTATGGTACTGGCATAAAGATAGACATACAGCTTTGTAATATAAATATTCCCATTCCTAATATTTTTCTGACTGCTTGATATAACATTTTAATAGTAATTTGGTATTCTAGTTTGATTTTCAAGTTTTCTATTACATTTTCTGACCAGCTCTTAAAGATGAAACCTATTTTAACTTATTTTCATTACTGATATTTGTGTCACTGCAGCAATGTTTTATTATCTCTGTCTTTGGACTTTTAGGATGAGACTCTATTTTCTGTCTTTTGGCATAGACATAACTGTTGCTTGTCTTACTCTATTACAGTGATTTGGAAGGTATTCTGTTCTAATCAAGCAGTGAAGGCAAGTTTTTCACATTATGAAAATGCCAAAGCAAATGACAAATAACATGCAGATTTTATAATTAGACAGCATTTTCTTTTCCCATCATTACAGAGGTATCTTTTTATTACATACCTATTGTTATATTATTTTTGATAATTAGTTTCCATTTCTCATTCAGTTGTATGACTATATAAATTTTCTTTTAAACCTCAAATGCATTACGTTATACTTAGCCCTTGCGATTCATCTCTATTTCATTATGTTTTTCTGTCCCTGTTATCATGACCATTCATAGTGACTCACCTGTATTTGAAATGCATTTCTGATATATATTTATCTGGTAAAATACCAATTAAGGAAAAAAGTGCTCTTATCTTGGCAAAGTAAAAAAAAAAAAGTATTTATTTGTTAACGTTTTTACTTAACTACTTTGCTTTTGGTTGCTCTGTCCTGTCTTAGGGGAGGACTATATTACAGAATTTTATTTTAATTTATCTATACTTATTTTAGTTCTAGCTCATATCTTATTTATATGTTTATTTATTTATTTTAGGGTTGGCCAACATTCTTCTTTATATTTATACAGTCTACTTAGCTTTAATATACATACATTAAAATCAAGAGTATGGTGTTATAATTTTTGCTTTAAAGTCATACATATTTCCAAGATATTGAAAACAGCAAAAATATATTTTGTATATTCTCTCAAGTTCACATTTTCTAGCACCTTTCATTCCCTTTATGAAGATGTGACTCATTACCTGGCATTATTTCCTTTCAGCTTGAAGGCCAACCTCAGCATGTTCAGGAGTGTAGTTTTTGTCTGACAAGAAGACGTTTTCTGCGGGTATCTTTGTTTCTATTTCATTCACCACCTCAAAGATGTTTTTCTAGCCCACTATACTCCATCATTTCTGGCGAGGTGGCAATGAACATTTAAATAAATGTCCCTGTATGTAATGTATCTTTTTTAGCTCCATTCAAGAGTTCTACATCCTTAGTTTTTGTCAGTTTAAATATTTATATATTTATGTGTATAAATATATACGGCAGTCTGTAAACCCTGTCTTTCACAAAATATTGGGTAATTGAAACCACCATTATTCCTTCAAATGGTTTTCTGACTCATTTTACCTCTTTCTTCTTTCACTGTCTCCAGTTACATGTATAACCTTTGAAATTATCCCACAAGTATCTGAAGTTTTGTTTATTTTTAATTTTAACACTTTTATTGACAGTATATTATACATATAGAAAACCACACAAATAGTAAATGTATAGCTCGACTGAATTCTCAAAAAGTTAACACCTAGGTAGTCAACACTCACATTTTAATTATTTTTAATATTTTGCTTACTTTTCTCATCCCTAGTCCTTATTCCTCTTACTAGGTGCTAGCATGATTTTTATTTCCAACTTGACCTTCATTGTTGTCATGACTATTTTTTCCTTCCACATCTTTCGAGAGTTCTGTTAGCTTTTAATTCATCTCATTTTTATTTCTCCATTTATTTCCTAGATTCTTTATCTCTGCTTTGTTCTTTTGATATTTTGCACATATATAAGAAAGTACTGAATATTAGGTGTGATAGATAGATAGATAGATAAACAGTATATATAACACATAAATATATAATGATCTCTAGTCTATCACCCAGATTAAAATATAGAACTTTTCCAACAGAAAAGCTTCTTTACTTTCTTCACAGATAACAAATACTCCCTATCAAGAGGTAATTTCTAGTCTGACTTCTGTCCTATAGATTAGTGTTAGTTCTTCTTGAAATTCTTTACATAAATGGAATTATACAGTACATAATAGTTTTGTTATTTCTTTAACTGTGGTAAAATACACATAATGAAAAGTTTACCGTGTTAGCCAATTTTAGGTGAACCGTTCAGTATTAAGTGTATTCACGTTGCTGTTACACTGTGTAGTGTTTTGTGTTTACATTTTACTTTTAATATTTTTATCAGTCTGTTATTTTTTAGGAATATGCCGTTTTTAAAAATATAGATTGTTATTCTATTGCAGTTGTCCCAAATTATTCCCCTTTTCCCTCTTCTTTCCAGACCATCCCTGGCTCCCACAGTCAATTCCCACTCTGTTGTCCATGTCCATGGGTCATTCATACGTGTTCTTTGATTAATCCCTTCCCCTTCTTTTCACCATTATCCCCCTCCCCTCTCCTCTCTGGCTTCTGTCAGTCTGTTTCATTTGTCCATGCCTCTGGTTCTGTTTCACTCATTAGTTTATTTTGTTCATTAGATTTCTCTTATAAGTGAGATCATATGGTATTTATTTTTCACCAACTGGCTTAGTACACTAAGCATAGTATTCTCCAGTTCTATTCATGCTGTCACAAAAGGTAGGAGTTCCTTCTTTCTTTCCACTGCTTAGTATTCCATTGTGTAAATGTACCACAGTTTTTGATCCACTCATCCACTGATGGGCACTTAGGCTGTTTCCAGCACTTGGCTATTGTAAATGGCACTGCTATGAACATAAGGGTGCACTGTTCTTTTGAATTGGTGACTTTGGATTCTTAGGGTATATTCCCAATAGTGAAATCACTGGCTCAAAGGCAGTTCCATTTTCAGATGTTGAGGAAATTCTATACAGTTTGTAGTACAGGCTCCCCCACTAGGTAAAAGTTCTAAGAAATCATTGATAGCTGTGCACTAGCTGGTGGTGTTGTGAGAGGCTGTGTTTGGCTTCAGTGATTTTTTTTTGAAGACTCTTTCAATGATGGGTGTTATATGAGCGCATCTGCCCACACCATGCTGTGTTCAGCAGTTTTTGACCAAAAGTGGCATGACCCCCATGTTCTACCATCCCTATTCACCTGATTTCACCCCAAGCAACTTCTTTTTCTTTTCCTCGGTGAAAAAAGCCCTCAAAGGGAAGCATTTTGCTGATGTGGATGAGGTGAAACACACAAAAAAAGGAAGAAGCATGAAAAAGCATCAAAATCAATGAGTCCAAAAACTATTTTGAGCCGTGGAAGAAACATTTGAATAGGTGTATTGCATCAAATGGAGAGTACTTTGAAGGTGGCTGAAGTTCAAACATGTAGAAATAAATATAATTTTTTTAATAAATAAGTTCTCTTTCTGCCCCCCCCCATGTAAGTGTGCAATTTGCTAGGTAACACACCCAGCTTTTAAGTCCGAGAATACTAGGTCCTAAGGTCCTGTTCTTGCGAAGACTGCAAACATCTTCCAAGAACTTTACCTGCTTCTAGAGAAAAGGGTTTGATTTCAAAATATATTCAAGGAAGTTCTTTCAAGGTACCCCCCACAGATTTTTATCCTGAAGGTTTGAAAACTTTCAAAAAGTAGCAATAGCTTTGCTAACATAAATAAATGTAAAATCCTTATATTGAATCTATTCCAAAAGCTATATTTCTGTTAAGTTGTGTAGGACGTTCTCTAATACATGCCCCTGCCTCCAATTCAGATGACACTTTGATTAGTCATCTTTCTGGTTATGGGATGGATACATATCCATAAGCTTAATCATACACACACACACACACACACACACACACACACATTGTATAGGCAATTGGGATAGGAGAGGATTACTTAATAGGCTCCAGGCTAACAGGAGATCTGAAAACTTTTAGAAAGGAGTTGGTATGTCAAAAAGAGAGTAGAAATGGATCTTTAATTGTTCTGTTTCATTTTTTTTAATGCTACCAAAGCTTGAAAAGCAAATACGTATATAAATGGTGATCCTGGAGTACACCAAGCCCTATTATCCTTTATAATCTTTCTAGTAACTGAGATGGATTCACACTAATTTGTTTATGATTACAGCCTTGGTCCCATTTGTTTACAATTCAGTTGTCTGGGTTCAATATCTGCCATATCCTTGGTATACTATGTTTTTTATTTCTTTGATTAATTTAAAATTATACCAAAATATATGTGAAAATAAGCAATGAATGGATCTTTACATTCAGATCTCTGCTCTACTGTCATATTTTCAGAAGCACTCATTCTAAAGTAATATGTCCTTTCATTCCTCAGCTCCATGTATTTGGTTCAAAACATTTATCTGACATAATATACATTCTTAATTTTTAAAAAAAATTTGTATAGCATCTGTCTTCTCAATTAAACTGCAAATCCCCTATGGACAACTTTGCTTCTTTTCTTCGTTGCTCTATTATCAGCACTTAAAAATAACATTCGTTGGAGAGTGGGGATTCAGTAAGTATAGAAGAAATGGATAAACACAAATTTATGTAGTTCTCTTCACATCATCCTTCATCCTTTAACCAATCTCCTTATCAAACCAAGGTTAACTATTTGTTGTATACCCTGCCATGATTTCTGCCTTTGGATATATTTAGTGTTGTTTTTAGTTCTTTGTTTCTTACGGGCATAATTCTGTTACAGTAGTTAGTTAGCAAGTTAGAAATTAACCAAAAGAGAAGGAGTGAACCAATCAGAAGCAGATATTTGATTAATCCTGATTAAGCTTTACAGCCACCCCTGTGGAGAATGCCCCACAAATAGGAGGAAGAAGATGAAGCACTAAGCGTATTATCAGTAGCCACTAAAAGGGTGACTATAAAAGGGAGGAAACAAACCTGGTACAATCTGTGAACAACACCTGATAGGATAAGTATGCAAGCTCAAGAAAAGCCAGGAAAGAGATTGGATGGTTTGAAAAAAAGCTTGCTGTCTCCCATGCCCAAGGAAGCATAGAGAAATTTAATAAAAGGCCCCAGTCTCTTTTTAGCAACCCCTAAACCAACATGCAGCACAGATTATGGGACAGACAGAAATGGTGACTAAACTAGACTCCTAGAGCATCAGGTGGTGGGGTAATGGCCAAGCAGCTCTGGGCCCTGTCCCTTTTCCTGGGCTCGGTGGGGACAAGTGCAGACTGGCAGCCCTGGAAGCTGGATTTCTCCCCTCAGTGAGACTAACTGAACTACCAGATTATTGGTGAGGCATAAGGTGTGGTGCAACTCAGGGCCGGGAACCGATCTACCAGCTGAGTGCCAGGCAAGTGCCTCATCGAAGGTGGCAGGCTTTTCAAGGGTGCGCTAATAAGTCTCATCACTGTTGTTTAAATTCCTCCTTTGTGACTATCGCTGACCTTCCTTTCTCAGGACCTCTCAAGAACCTATTTCCAGATGGTGCTAGGACAAGCTGGATACTCATTTAGTTAAATATATCTACTTTTACATTGGCATGTCTATGGTATAAGCTTTCAAGGTGAAATTTCTGGGTGAATGTGAAATGTTAATTTTAATACATATTGAGATATTGCTATTAAAACTGTGGCATTTTATGTTTCCAAGAGCAATTTATGATAATATTTTACTACAATGTCTAGGGCATTGTTCTTTAAAATTTTTTGCTTAACTGATACATGATGAATGTTATGACAACAGGAATTTCTATTTCCTGTCAACTGGTTAGAATAAACTATTTTCTACTGATCAGTGAATAATTGTCAAAGTCATTGATCCCACACAAAGGTTAGAGCTATAACCTTGGCCCACCATCACCTACTTAAGCTCAAAATAGATTAGATAAGGTTTATTAATAAACTCTAGAAAGTTTACATATGGCTGGCTGAGATGCAAAAATAAATGTACCCTACAATGAATATATATTAAAATTAAGAATACTTTTCTCAAGTAAATTAGAAGGTAAACAAGAATGACTACATGAATTTAATTATAACATGCTCTGCATATGTATTTTCTTATTTGGACCAGTCGAAAAATTAGTTTCTGCTTCTCAGATAGAAATATTCTTTCAACTAACATAAAATAGTTGAGGAAAAATATTAAATCCCAAACTGTTTTCAGTAGCTGATATTTATCAAAGGTGTTAAATATAATCATAAGGTCATCTCCTGATAAGCTGTTTTAGGAAGCAGGCATGGCAAATCCCTTTTCTATTTTTTTTTATCTTTAAGATCATTTTTAAATGATTCAGCCATATGAAAACCTTTCCCCCACTTCAGTCAAGAGAAATTGTACTTTCATAAAATTATCAATTATATCCTACTTCCTAAGTTGTGAATATTTTTCTTTTTGTCATTAATCTATAATTTTGCAGTTTTTCTTCATAATAGCTTTACCCGCAAATGTTTTAACCGTTCTCATTATCTATAGTGTTTGCCAGGTGTTTCATATTTCAGACACTTTTTGAGGTAATTTTTAATCTTTAGTCTTATAGGCTTTCAGAGTTTGTAATTCATTTCCTTTTTTTTGGTGGGGAGTGGTTTCTGCTCTATCTAATGAAATAATCTTAATTAAAGGTTTTCTAGGATGTGAAAGGTCACCTAATCTTTGTGATTCTATATTCCACACTTAGAATGTGCACAGTAACTGCTGCCAGATGATAAGGTGCTGGGAGATAATATGTAAGTGACTTCTCTGCATAGACTGCTTTGGTTTTCCTTTTCTGAGTGGACTTAACTACTTGATTATTGCAGCAGTTTTTTTACTAATAAATATTATTTTAAAGTGTTTAAATGATGTCATATTGTTGAGATATTTCTATTTTGTCTATTAGGATTATTTTAGAATGTTTAGAAACAACTCATAAAAGTGTGAAATTGGATATTATAATTCATTAATTATAAGGACCTAAAATGAGCTATTTTTATTTCTTGGAGAATACTATATTAAAGAACTGCAGATAAGTCATATTCATATTTAAAAGACTTCAGATAATTGAATTAAAGATATTAGATCAGATTCAATAGATAACATATTGAAATTTATTTCTGAAAAAATGTTAATATTTATTTTAATGGTAGTCACTTTGTAATGATTATGAGAAGCTGTGATATTTACACTCTAACTCTCCAGCTCTGTATAAAATTTGTGAAACCTAATACTACAATGCTTCCTAGTCCTTTTAAATTAAGTCTATAATTCAGTTGATTTTCAAGGGCCTACCATATCTGGTCACCACCTATAGTCATTTCCTTCTCCCTCCTTCATCCTCCACACCCACTTCTTCATATGATTGGGTCTCTCCCTCTCTTCTCCTTCTCTGCTGCTTCTTCTGAAACACAGATTACCTAATCTCCAAGTCTTGACAGATTTTGAAGGCTCAGTTCTAACGTGCAAGTGCCAGCTTCTCATTTGTCTAATTGGCCTTCTCTACCACTGAAAGACTGTCTAATGTTAAAATAACACTTTTTTCCTTTTTACTTAGATCCTGTTATGAATTAGAATTGAACTAGTTTTCTGTGGTATTCTATTTCTGGAGATAATAAACTGTGGGGAAGGAAACTGGGTAGAAAGCAGATGATCAGGGTCCATGCTATCTGGCTGAATAAAAACAACCCATATCTCTCTGGGCTATTTAATTGTTTATGCTGCTTCTCAGTTGCTAGGCTATATACCTTAAAACTGCTTGAAAATTATTCTAGGAAAGTATTATAGAAACACATGATTGGATACAATTAAATTTAGATAAACCCAGAAGCACAAACTATAATGTGGCCATTAATGGAATTTGTACTATGCAGAAAACCAACACAAGCAATATAAGAACCATTTTACTTAATTGCTTCTGGTAATACTAATAAATATTTGAAAACCTAAAAAATCAAAAAATGGTCAATATCAAACACTCTTATTTTATTGCAAAATAAAAATTAAATAATTCCTTAAATAAAACACTTTAGCTGCTTGAGAGAATTTGAGCAAATATATCCTCATCAGATATTTATTAAATGTATACTTATGAAAAATTCTGTCTATGCCCGGCTGGTGTAGCTCAGTGGATTGAGCATGGGCTGGGAACCAGAGGGTCCTGGTTTGATTCCCAGTCGGGGCACATGCCTGGGTTGTGGGCCAGATCCCCAATGAGAGCCATGTGAGAGGCAACTGTACATTGCTCTTTCTCTCCCTTCTCCTCTCTCTGAAAATAAATAAATAAATAAATAAATCTTAAAAAAAAATTCTGTCCATTATGGTATGTGGAGTACTATATTTTCTTTACTTTCTAAAATATTACAATCAAATTGGCAAAGTTAGCATACACAAGGTCACTATGAAAATGTATTAAATGAGTAAAAGTATTAAACTAAAAATTAAATTAATAATTTTGTATTATATGGTTTTTAAAATTAAAACTATTGTGCATAAGACAGAGTACAAAACAGTAACACAGAGAAAATAGAGGTAAAATATACCCCTTTTCAAAGTATGATTGCTTTGCTTTTAAAAGACAGAAAACAATTGTTCTTGCTAAAAATATATATGTACTCTTGGGCCTGCATTTATTTAGAAATCTGTGTCCTCTGTCTTTCATTATTAACTTTGTCATGTAGAAGCTCCTCCCTCTCTCCATCTCTCCTTTACCTTCCTTCCTCCCACCTGAAGTTAATTTGTACAGTTTGAATTCCATGTTTCCTTGGTATTTCTTCTTGTTGTTAATACTGCTTTGTTCATCTCACACTTATGTGGACAATTACTATGTAACTTCTATTTTGACTACTATAGAATAGGTGAATTCTTCTAAAGTTCCTTCCCTCACTTTCTAAGGCCTATTAGTCTTTTCTCTGATTTGCTGTTGAGAAGCTGGGTAAAATGCACCACCAACTTTCCTAAGAATGAGTATTCAAGGAGGTAAACTGAGCTCGTACACTTAAACAAAAGTTTATTAAACACCTTATAAAAAGAATCATGAGGGAATAGTATCCATGTGAGTAGGACATACTGCTCTGTTTTTTTTGTAATTTGAGTCATGAGCCATTTTTTGTTTTTCTGATATATATATATATATATATATATATATATATATATATATCAAAATGAAGATATATATATACATATATATTCATATTCCCCCATCCTTCATACTTCTTAATATATATTGTGCAAGGCCCACACGTCCACATGCTTATATAATACTTACACCATAATGATGATTAAAGTGTGTGTATGCTTTTATGTATACCTAAAAATATTTTTGCTCATACCTGTTGGAATAAGGAAAGAAGACTTTTGTGACTAACCTTCAGTCAACCATTTTTATCAAGAAGACAGTTGAAACTTTTCCAACAGAGAGATTGTATTTATTAGCAACACACACTTAAATCCTATTGCAAACAAGTAAGTGCAGTGGTACTCTGGTACTCACTGTTAATTCATTTTCGAGTTCATGGTGAGTGCTAAAACAGATGAGTAATGAACAAATTTTTCCCATAAGAAATAAGGTAATTAGAAATAATTTGTGAAAGTTCCCCAGAAGTTTCACATTTTACTGGGCTACTATTAAGCCATGAGATTCTTTTGTAATACAGAACCTTAAAGCTAAACAGACATGGATAAAAACAATTAATTACATAAAAATAAAATAAAATTTAACTTTACCTATTCTGAGAGGAGTCCCTGGCATAATGGGATGGTGGTAACGTAGAGAAGGAGGAAGAGAAGAGGGGTTAATTATTGGAAGAGGAGTCCTCTTTCAAGACAATTTCAGGCAATTTCTCAAGGGTTTCTTCTGTTTTCGGTTTCTTGGCTTCACTAAACACTGTTGGAGACTCAATCTAGGGAGTTTCACTAAAAACCAATCAAGAGAAACTTGTTTCTGTCTATGTTTCAAAATGTTTTAAATTATGACGTTATCTGTTCATTAAACAGGTCTACGTCTCGGCATGCTAGAGCTTTGTCGGGGTGATACTTTTCCACAAAGTTTTGAACTTCAACGCATTTACCGTACATTTCTTTTATCAGTGCAGTAGATGCTTCCTCCCTTCCCTCTTCCTCATCTGAAGACATTTCCTCAGCCACTATCTGTTGCTGTCCCTTTTGAAATTCCTGCAGCTCATGAGAGCTGAGCCCGGTTATGTGCTCCTCCACTAACTCTTCGACATCTTCATCACTGACCTCCAGACCCATGGACTTGCCCAGAGACAAAATATGCTCCACTGTTGGGCTACTAGGATCATCCTCAAAGTCTTCAAAGTCCCTTGGAGTTGCAATTTCTTCCAGGCACAGTTCATGGTCTTGTAAGAGACTTCATTCCAGGCCTCATCTATGAGAGTAACACAGTTGACAATATTAAAATGTTCCTTCCAGGACTCTCTGAGTATGAACTGTGTATCCAGGGTTACTTCAAAACCCCTCTAGGAAATAACATTCATATAGAGTTTTTTGAAGTTGCAAATGACCTGCTGGTCCATGGGCTGGAGCAGAGGAGTTGTGGTAGGCGGCAGGAACTTCATGGTTATGAAACTGAACTCCCAATAAGTCATCCTACGAGCCTGGAGGGTGAGCAGGCGTATTGTCCATAATTAACAAAGCCCTCAAAGGCCGTTCATTTTCCTTCAAGTATTTTTTCACACTGGTGCCAAAATCTTCCTTCGTTCACTCTATAAAGAACTGTCTCATCGCCCAAGCTTTAGCATTGGCCCTCCACATCACACTTAACTTGCTTTTTATCACATTCTCTCTCCTGAAGACTCATGGATTTTCACTGTGATACACTAGTAGAAACTTAAGTTTTACATCCCCAGTAGCGTTCCCACGTGACAACAGAGTTAGCCTGTCCTTAATCAGCTTGTGCCCTAGCAACGCTTTCTCCTCTTGAGTGAGGTAGGTTCTGTTAGACATTTTCTTCCAGAACAAACCAATCTCATTGCAGTTAAACGCTTGTTGGGGTTCAAAAACCTTCAGCTGTACATATTCCCTGAACTCAGTGACAAATCTTCTGGCAGCTTCTTTGTTGGCACTGGCTCTCTCTCCATGCCTTACCGCACGATGAATGCCAGTTCTCTTTTTAAATGTATTGAACCATCCGTGATTGGCTTTAAACATTTCAGTGTTCTCACCACTTATTCCAGGCTTGTCTTTTAACAGATCAGCATGCAATTGCCTAGATTTTTCACAAATTATCGCCTCAGAAATTCTGTCATCCTCTATTTTTCATTAATCCAGATATAAAGCAATTTTTAACTTCTTCCAATATCTGTGATTGTTGCTTATTCACAGACTTGACTCCTTTAGCAACATTTCTTGCTTTAATTGCTTCCTTATTTCTCACTATTGTTGAGATTATTATTCTCAGCATTTTATACATAAGAGCAATATTGAAATTAGTCACATCTACACCACTCTTATACATTGCTACAATCTTTTTTTTGAAAACATGATTTTTTAATTATTATTATTATTATTATTATTTATTATTATTATTTTAGAGGGGAAGGGAGAAAGGGGAAGAGAGAAACATCTGCGTGTGGTTGCCTTTTGCAAGCCCCCTGCTGGGGACCTGACCTGGCCTGCAACCCAGGCATGTGCCCGGATTGAGAATCCAACCCAGGACCCTTTGGTTTGCAGGCTGGCACTGAATCCACTGAGCCACACCAGCCAGGGCTCTTTTTTTCTTTTTTGATTGCCATTCTTACTAATGCCTTTAGGCTTAGTGATACCACTGTGAACCTTTTTGTGACCCATTGTTAACACTTAAAATGCACAAAATTACAGGACAGTGATGACGAATATCTGGTGGTTCTCCGCAGTTGGTGAGCTACTGTGAGACTGACACGTCAACCTCTGTTTCATCGCAAAAGAGGGGGGATGAGTGGTCAGCAAGCAATGAGTGGTGAAGAATTTTATCATGCAGGGCAGTGTGGTGGCTCATACAAGTTGTAGCAAGGTGCAACAGGTCCCAAACCGGCACTGAGTGCTGAAACATTTTTTTCTCATCAAAATACAGTAAGTACAGGGTTTGATGAGTTCTGAAGCTGACGAGTACTGAATAATGACTGTATATGGTATTTATTTTACCATAAATCCATTGATAAAATTTAGAATCATTTGCTAGAGCTAATGAATATAAAACAATAGAGTTCTAATATAAAATATATACTAAACCAATTATTAAGTAAACAAACATATTATTTAAGCTGGAATATGTGATATTCAAATAGTATAACAACCTAAATACCTTACATTCTATATCAGAAAATAAGAAGAAGAAACTATCTATGCATATATATACATTATTTTAGTGGCAATCTTAATGTATTATTATTAAAACTGCTTTGTTTCAATTATTATATTTGGAAATATGGTTGAATCTACACAAATTGAGACGAATCAGATGCTTCTTCCAAAATATGTGCATATTCAAGCTAATTAAAAGATATAATTAGCTTATATAAAGATCAATG
>PVJI01010068.1:0-62205 GCA_004026765.1 Micronycteris hirsuta
GGCTAGAATCTAAGCCACCATCACGGCTTGTCCAGAACTTTGCAACAGCCTCTAACTGGTCTTTCTGTCCCTACCCCATCCCTACCTTGCTTTCACCCTTTGCTGTCTACCCACAGCCAGAGGGAGCCTCTTAGTATCTAAGTCAGACAAGGTCACAGTTTTACCTAATAATTCTGCAATGGCTTCCCAACACATTCGACACGAAAGTTGAATTCCATACTTTTTACCTCCCACATCATCAACTGTTTTTCCCCTCAGGCCCCCAACTCTTGCCACTTTGGCCTCTTTATTGTTCCTAGAACCCAACTCAGAGAGCTCTTTCCCACTCCTCCCCTTGCTTAGGATGCTCTTCTCTAAGATGTCTGATCAGCTCCTTCCTTGTTTTCTTCAGGTCTTTACTTAAAACTACCTTTCTAGGCAATCATATACCTGACTCCCGCCATGACCACATCCTCCCAATCTTACTTCATTTCTTCCACTGCCTTCATCACAACAAGCACATGTAATAAACACATCTTCACTTCTATACACATCTCACCACACACACATGCAAGAACATATGCTCTGTAACGGTAGGCCCTTGGCCGCACTGAGTGAGCACATAGGATAAAACAGCATTGTATAAAGGAATTAATTCCAAAGTTCTGTTCCGAAATGTCTCCTTTATTGTTTTAGGGTTATTTTTTTAGTCTCTTAAATTAAAACAGAAGTGTTAGGGAAATGTATCTGTGATATTGGCATTGGCTGGCACATTACTTCAAATCTCCAGATTGAAAGCAATGAAAGCTGGTGCTCAGTAAATGCTTGTGTTATAAAGAGTTATATTTACATTTGTAGGGATCTAGGCATATTGACTATGATTCTGAACCTAACCACGTCCCACTTTCTATTCTCCTGGGTGGTGCATAAAGTCAGCTAAGGTTGATTGGCCCTCTTATGACAGATTTAGTAGCATAATAAACTTGTTCAAGGGGTAACAAATGACTTTTATGATCCCCCTATCATCTCAGCTCTTGTCTGTACTCTATTTGTGTGCCCTTGTTTACTTTTTACTTTGAAATGCTCTCTAATTATGCTCTTCTAATATAACCAATTTCCATACACCACACATAAAACCCTCATCGTTATTGTAGTCAAATCTTGCCTAAACATATTGTAACCTCTTCAAAGTCACGAGTTTTTTCTTATTTTCTTTTTTGCCGTGATCTCGTACAGCCCGTGTCTGTTCTTTTCCCAACATTGTACTAAATGAGTCATGAGTGTGGAAGCCATTGCTCAGGAAGTGAAAGTCACATAAGAAAATATCTGTAGTCACTGCAAAAAAAAAAAAAAAAGAGAAAATATCTGTAGTGATTTGAGATTTCAGGGCAGACTAATCTCTAACACAAGTGATCAAAGGTTTCTCATATGCTCATTGATACCCTCTAAGTGAAGTCCTTCTAAGCTTTTACAATTAATACTCATTATTTTTATAATTATCATGGGCTACTAAACTTAGATCACTTAAAGTAGAGGCATGCACTCTATCCATATCTTTACTAACTTTTTCTAAACCGATATATATTATGGAAAAATTTGGTAACATAAGCAAGTGAAAGAAGAAAATTAAAGCATTCACTGTCTATTCTCTAAGAATAACCATTGTCAGCATTTTAGTTTGTGACTTTCTTTGTTGGATCATAATGTATTTATTGTTTTGTACCTCATTTAAAAATTTTAAATTATTTACACATGCAGTAATTCATCCTCATTTTAGAAAATATAAGTACACAGAAAAAATAAGAATGAGCGGAGGTGGTAAATCACTTGTAAACTCACCATCCAGAGATTTCCACTGTTACTATTTTAGAAAATATCCATTCACAATTGTACCTGGGCATATACTCATGCATGAATATTGTGGAATACACATTGTGTTTCTATCAAAATGCTAAAATATGGTACACACTGCTCTACAAACCTATTTCTATCACTTACTAAATGATATCATTAAATATTTTTTTGCATTATCATCATGAATTTTGTGAATACATATGATTCCATTACATAAATGTAGCAAAACTTATTTTTCATCCTCTAGTGTTGAACCTATCTGTTGTTTTCTCTTTTTTCTTGTTTCCTAAAGTGAACACCCATGCAAAAAAGCATTTTTCCACAGTCATGAAATTTGTCGATGGGGAATTGCTGAAGCAAGACACATCCATATTATCGGAACTTTGTTTCAAAGTAGAATGTTCTATGGACTTCTCTAAGTTTTCATGTCTCTACACAGAACATGGACATCTCCTATTGAATATTTTCTTTATGGAATATTCACTGCATGCAGGGAACTTACACTGAACTGAGTCCTGATTTTTGTCAGGCAAACAACATCACATTGAACATTCTTTCAATTTGATGCATGTTTTTGTCATTCAACACACATGCGCAGTCTTGCTAAACCAACTTCCCCCAACACAGGTACCCTGACAGGTACTCATGTTAACTTTAACACTCTTTGGAAATTAAGCTAAACATGTTAAATTTATGAGAAATACTTTGTTCTGGTCCTTTATGCTACAGGTTTCCTTCAATCAATATCAGTTCAATACTACAACCATGATTACCAGGTAATACCTGCTACCCCATACTGCAGCTAATCTGCCAAATCTCACACATGCATAAGTAAATATACTTATTGTAATGCTGACCTCTTATCTCTCTTTAATCCTTGAAACAAGCCAACGTTTCTGATGCAATAAAACTTAAAACAACAGGGTTCCTTCCAAACTTGTGAGGGGAAAAAGGGAGAAAAGGCAGTGAGGGTCCACACTGTCTTCTACCTGGATGCAGGCGAGATGTGTTTTGTTGATATATGTGGTGTCATTTCCGGACTATTAGAAATACTGTCACCTCCGGAATGAAATGCTGCAGTGATTTACCAGCAAATGACATAACATTGCACTATCATTTAAAAAGAGTAATGAGAAACACAACTATTGAAGCAAACATGTTTTTAAGTTTATCACCTTAAAAAATAAGATTCTGTGCAGGAGAAAACCTGTAAATTTATTCTCACTGATCAAGTTCTTCATCTAAATCATTTTGATTTAAATGACAAACTGAGCTTTGGAGGAATAAACTGAGTAAGAGAAAAGCTTTTCCCAACAGAGCCAAGAGAATGCCTGGTAACAAATTGGAAGCTCTTTGAGAAAGGCTTTCAAGGCCATTTAAACGATCTAATTTTTTTCCCTGTTCCGAAGACTTCATTCATCTCCAGACTGAGCCAGAGTAAGATGACGCCAAAGCAATCAACCTTTTTTTTTTCTATTTCACATAAGCTTCTCTACATGGTCCAGAAGTAGTGAAGCCTCGGAAATAGCAGGCACCTATTGTGAACCCTCCTACTTTGTTCTTCTTTCTCAAAATTGCCATGGCTGTTTGGGGTTGTCCGTGGTTCCAAGAAAAAAGAAACAGCAGGTGCATACCTGTGGCCCATCTGAACGAGTTAAAACAAACTGCACTTCCAGAGTCTTCCTCTTGTGATTGGTGTGTGGCGATACAGATATGGTCTAAGCAAGAGAGAACCAGGTAGACTTTGAGGGCATTTTTGTCATAAAGGGGTTCATTTATATTTTTGTATTATTTTAAAAATAAAGATAGTGCAAAATTTTGTAAAGACCGTCGATAAATGTCTATTACTGAAGTCAATATCTATCCAGAAACCATTTGCAGAATCTCAAGCATTTCACGGTGAGAAAACATAGATATACTTATTTTGTCACAACCACAGATGCTCCACTTAGTGTTAAAAGTAAATTTTAAAGTTTATATTAATTCTTTCTGCTGCATTGTCAAACTGGAGAATAACTAGTAGAGAATGTGTTATATGAAAAATATTTGAAGTTCTTAGATCTAAGAACACAAATGATGGCTGAAGCTTTGTTAGATGAAAAGAGAAGTGAATTTATTTTGTGTTGCTCCAGAAAAGAAATAAATGTGCTAAGGAAGGTAAAGTCCCCAGGAAAATTTCTGCCATAAATACCGAGAATGTATTTTTAGGGCACTGCCTAGCTCCTAGCTTATAAGCGACCAGAGACACACCTGCTGAGTAATGCTCCTTTGGAGGCCATGTGTGTATAAAATGACCCTGCTTTCTTGGTTCTAACTAACTGTGCCAGGGATCACATGTCTTAGATCCCCTTTCTCAAAAACCCGAGGAAAGAAACTAGTCAGATGGCTGGGGCGAGTGGAACTGGGTACAAGGTCAGAGCTGGCTTAATGACGAGTCAGTGTCACTAGAGTCTGCTAGAAGAATCCCGACTATAAAAATTAAAGAGAAGCAGATGTTTGGGGAGAAGAGATACAAGACTTTGAAAACCCAAGGAGAGATATGGAGAAAAATAACTGACGACATTCCAGATTCTGGCAGTCCAGAATTTGGTTAACCAAGATGACCCTGTACCCTTTTAATAACCCCCGCTTGCCCCGACCCTTTGTGTAAGCTATTTTGAGTAGGTTCTTTATTTGTTGAAATAAAAAATCCTAAAGAAACCCAATGCCTCCTCTTTTCTTCTATCTTCCAGATGCTGAAAACGGGACAAATATTATAAGTTACAAGGAAATGGATGTCATTTATCGATTGAAACTGTCCATACCCGGAATGTACTATCATTGAAAGTGTTCAACTTGGCCCTCGTAGGGACAATCTAAGAATGGAATGTGACCAGGCCTGAAAGCAGGGGAAATGGACATAGTGAGTGCTCTGTCTTGACCACTGTCACAAATATTTCCACCACCACTGTGGTGTCATTATTATCTTCTACCGCAGATGCTAAAGCTTACTCACGGTTCCTGTTCCAGGGAGAATCTGCGTCCTGGGTGACATTTTACTGTCAACACGAAAGCACAGAAAGACAAAAGAGCTGGGGACAATAAACTCATAGCTTCTTTTAGAGGTGGAAGTACAGGTGAAAGGAAGCATATATCCAAGTGTGCTCTGGTGGTCATCCTTATCTTGATTGCAGTCATTCCGTCAGGTTTGAATGAGCTGCAGGAAGAGCGCTAAAAATGGGCCATCTGGGGCACAGGCTCTGACTGTTAAACCGAACCACGTGCACACACACTGTTAAATGAGCTATTTGAGCAAATCTCTCCCATATACCATTACTCTTAAGATGTTTTAAGACAGAAGGACAGTCAGAACTCTTGCGGTAGGGGCTCTTCTTTCTTTCCTAGCCCAGGAGATTTTTATACCCTGGATGCTGTCTCAAAGGGCCCGAACAGGGCTGCAGGGACCGAAGGAGGTGAAACGTGCTATCGGCATTAAGGTCAACACAGCGTCCGTCTCTCTGTCTCACTTGACGCAACCTAGAAATCTGGGAGATTCTATGGACGACCCTTTCAATCACTTTGAATTGTTGGAATTCTGAGAGAAATTTCATTTTCCCACCCTGTTCTTTCCCCCAGAACTAATTGCTAACTTCTCCTTTTTGCCAATCACAGCTGAACCAAAATCTAAACGTTATAAGCATAAGGTGGATCAGTAAAATGTAGTTAGGGAATGAGAGAGAGAGAGAAGATCAAAATGCTTCGTAAATACTAACAAGATTCATTAAGAGCTAAATCGGCTTGTTTCAGGAACCCAGTCACATGTGATAGTCCACGCACTTGAGGCCAAACCTCCCTGAATCAAAATGGCCTAATTTGCTGCATACCAGTAATAAAAAGCCAATTGATTTAATATCATTAACAGTTAACCTCCAGAAGCACTGATGTAATAAAACTTTTACAAATCTGCTTCTAAATAAAAATAAGAATAATCGAATTTAGAATTAAACTAATTGCTTTAGTTTGCCATTAAAAAACTGCACAGGTAATCTAATCAGCTAAAGTAATTAGGAGTAAATGTGAATGAACTCAGAAACTGAATTTAGGAACTAGTATGAGAGCAATCTTTGTGGCAACATGTCAAAGAGCAAAGGTAGATAAAAGTTCCTTTTCTTTCCAAAGCCTGAAAATACATAAAACAAAACAGAGGATGATGTCCGGAAAAAAGAGAATGAGTTTGTTCCCACAGAAACTCACCATGAAGAGTTGATGGCATCCATTAGAATCAACAAACCCATTTTATGGTGCTCACGGGTCTACTTCTGTCCGACAGTTACTGATGGAATTGGGCTTCTCAGTCTGGTCAATGGGTTTTATCAGTATTTAGTAGGCAGTTTAAACTTTTTAGAAAATTTCCCTAACTCTCCTCTGCTGATTCACCTTTATGGTTTAGACGTAGGTTCAGTTGTGATTGCTCGGAATAAGAATTTAGCATTTGGTTTTGAGGGAGGGGCAAGTGGAAGAAGGCAAATAATGTTTTAAAGGTGGGATATGGAGAACTGTTGCTGCCCATTTCACGTTTACGTGGTAACTCTTTGCGTTACTGCCATTACCCTAGGTCCCCACGCCAGTGTCATTTAGATAACAGGAAGTGGGAACTGACCTCGGGCCTGGTGCTTGATACGCGTATTTCTCCTAAACCCCTGTGGCCCTGTGGGGTCGGTATTACTGCCTTCCTTTACAGATGAGGAAGCTGCGGTCCAGAGATCCCAGATCACTTCGTAGTGTTGTTCAGCTAGTAAATGATGGAATTAAAATTCATACTCTTATTTCTGTGAGGTCAAAGATTACTTATTAACAAAACTTGCTCAATAAATACTTACTATATTTGAATGCTTACCTTTTACTTACATGGTCCAGCATCCATTTTTTTTTTAATATTACTTTATTGTTGTTCAATTACAGTTGTCTGCATCCTCTCCCCTCCCCTCCCCCCACCCCCTCTGAACCCACCTCCCTCCCCTGCCTCCTTCCTCCCCCTTGGTTCTGTCCATATGTCTTCTATAGTTGTTCCTGAAAACCCTTCTCCCCATAGTCCCCTCCCCCCTCCCCTCTGGCTATTGTTAGATTGTTCTTCATTTCAATGTCTCTGGTTATGTTTTTCTTGCTTTTTTCTTTTGTTGATTATGTAATAGCACCGACAAGAACCACTGTTGCTTTTCTGCACTATTTCCATCCTCACAACAGCCTTGAGTATTGGTAGCAAAGACAGTCATCATTTGCACTTCGCGGATGAATAGCCAAAGACCCAGTGAGTTTAAGCAACATGACCGCAGTCACACATTTATAAGTAAACTTGGATCTCGAACCTAGAGGTGTCAGCTCAAATCCCATGCTTGGCACGACCCTCCACCTTTTTTATCCAAAGAAAATGAAAACAGAATAGAGAGCCAAAGTCTGTCTTCTGACGTCTGCTGTCTAAATATGACCAGGTCTCTTGGACTGTGTTTATTGTTTATTCATTCATTTAGATTGTATTTATTTATTTTTAGGGAGAGGGGAGAGGAGGGAGAAAGAGAGGGAGAGAAACATCAATGTGTGGTTGTCTCTCTTGTGCCCCCTACTGGGAACCTGGCCTGCAACCCAGGCATGTGCCCTGACTGGGAATTGAACCAGTGACTCTTTGGTTCTTAGGCCAGTGCTCTAACCACTGGACCACACCAGCCAGGGCTGACTGTGTTTATTTGGAGAAGAAAAATAACTATATTTATTATTTAATTCAAATTAACAAGAGGAGGTTAATCATTTGATGGCCTGATTATTGATTTGACAAGAAGTAGATTAGCATTTGGGCAGCAGGATGGCCATTCTTGCAGGACAGGTCAGCACAGTCCTCCTGGAATCGAACACCGTTGCTAGTGGAAAAAAATTACCCTTTTAGTTTATTCCATAAAACACCTGGGTTACAATTTCATTCCACCTTTGTTGAGTCCCCTCAGGGACACTGGGTTGCTTTCCTGATTTACAGGGAGAAGGTTAAGCCTCATTTTTCTTACACTGAAAGACTAAAGCAGTCAGGAGCAGAGACAACAGGGATCTGACAAGGCCACGAGGCAATTACCTGTCCCCATCGTGTACCTGCCGGGATGTTTATGTGGGATTGGGAAAGGACAGGATGTCCCTCCTCTTATAAAGCCTCTACTGATCACAGAAGCAGACTTCAAATAATCTGTTCCTCTTTGCTCCTTTGGGCTACTTGGCTTTGTAAACTGGCAGCAAAGCTCCCAAAGGGGGAAACTGGATTGGCAATCTCTCTGGCAGATGCAGCCTGAAGCATGCCTGTGTGGGGGCAGGTGCAGGGGCTGCAGCAAACAAGAGCAAACCTTGTCTTGCAATATCCTGAATTCCCTAAGCTCATTAGGTCCTCGCGTTCTTCTATAACAGCAAAGAACAGGTAGCTACCTGGAGAGTCCATTAGAAGCTGCACACTTTCAAGGCACAAGAAATGGCCCGGGTATTGCTGTGGGTAAAATGAAACCTTTCTCTCTGGGTTTGAGATCATTAGCTTTCTGTTTTATAGCAGAGCACCTGCTGTTCTTATCTCCAACCAGGGATGCAAGGGAAGCCCTTTTATCAGCCCCTGGGACAGACTGTCAGCCACAAATGATGATCATGCCTCACCAGGGAAGTGAGTCAGGGCCAGGGATGGAGCAGGAGAGAGATAAGTGAGTTCTTACTATGTGTCTGGTCCAGGCAGAAAGAGTCAGGTGCCTGATTTTACCTAATATTTCCAACTACCCTGTGGGTTGATAGGCTGGATTCTTATCCCCATTTCACGGATTGAGGGAACTGAGACTACCCATTATCAGAATCAATGCTAAGAAAATCTTTCAAATGTTTTATAAAGAGTAAGGCAAAAGGCAGCCTGCAGGGGCACATGTTCTTATTTAAAGTGAAGCCACATCCTTTGAAGTGTAAATTCCCCACCAAAGAAACCTATTCGTTTTACTCCATGATATTTTAGCAGATATGTTTTAGTTTCTACATTAGCCTTCATTTATCTTAAGATCCGTATACAAAAAATATAATGTATAAATTAGAAATAATTTAAAAATTGGCACTAATTATCCTGACTAGTATAACACCATAAACAAATATATAACAGGCAAACATAGTTATGAAATATCAACTCCACATGCATCTGTCAAATGTCATTCAGCAAGTATTTGAGTGGCTACTAAGTGCCAGACTCATTGGATGGTAAAAATTTCATTGGTAGAAAGATAACACCCTTTAAAAAAAAGCTTAAGGAAAATATGCATTAGAAAATGTATCACTATGTATAAGTAATTTGTTGTTTCTAAAGCTGAAATGTAAAATGAAAAACAAGACCCTGGTGGTCCATTTGTATTATAAACTTTCATATAAAAGAGCCCCAAATGTGAATTACACAAAAAAAGTCACATAAGAACAACTTTATGGGGGGGGGGGATAAGAATGGCCACTATGACCCTTAAGGGGGGGAAAGAGTTATTAAAAAATGAATGAGAACATAAAAACTAAAACTATAGTATGATGAGCAATAGTAACACAAATTTTTTGACATGCTTCGTAACCATATGTCAGACGCCTCACTCTTGTGCATTATTAGAATCCAAAACAGGATCCAAAACAAACATTGTTGTATTTATGCTGGGTATATACTTGATTACCTCTGTAGAAAATATCCTCGAGCAGATGAAGTTTTCCTGATGCAATTCGGGTTCTCCAGTGAAGAAGCTTGTTCAGTTAGTACCTAATTTTGAAGGACAGGAGTTAGGAAAAAGAAATACAAGCGGTGTCTGTTACCCACAGAGACAAATCAACGGAAAGCATGATACGATATTCTTTAGCTGCTCAGTGGACTTTAGATCATTTTGCCAAGACTCCACTGAGCATACCTTCGTTTAGAAGAATAGCCATGAGACCTCCAATTAGAACTATAATTAAATGTCATTTGGGGACTAATAACTGAGGCTCGCAACATTATCTGAGTTGATGACGGGGGGAAGGGATGAAGTTACACAGTTCAGCTTCTGGTCAGGAATGCCAGCTGGTCATTATACTCCAGTAAATTTCATGCACCAGTGTATTTATAGCGACTATAAACTGAAAATGTGGAAGGAAGATAAAGTAGCGATATATTGATTGTATGATGGGCTTTGAGGCTTTAGTCTGAGAGCCATTATTCCATGATAACAAATGTGCTTTTTGGTTTTACCCAATCAAGCTTGTTCCCCTCTATTTTTAGTCTTTTTTTTTTTTTTTTTGTGAAGATGAGCTTAAAATTAAAACATGGCCCAAAAAGTAGCATCTGTTTTCAAAGTCCTGACGTTTTGCCCCTGGGGCCGTAGTCGGGCCTCCAACCTCTTTCCTTAGTGGAGACCACTGAGCATTTAGAATTGGAATGTAGATCTTGAGGGGTCTGGGCACTTTTACTGAGTTACCTGCAAAAGATGGGAATACTCATCCAGCTCTTGAGATAATAAACCTAGACCTATAGTAGGTTTAGAAATGGTCCTCTTTGGAGGCAAATTTTTGAGATAGCTTTATTATTTCTTTGTTTTACTTCTACAGTCTTAGGAAAAAACACATCGAGAAAACCAAAACTTGCCTTTAATAGATTTTTCTCTTAAACTAAAGTCTTTTTGGGTGCATGTTGGGCTCAAGTGCTTAAAAGCTGGATGTGAGAACATACAGGTTCTCCACTGGTCTGTTCAGAAACAAGGAATGACAAGTGCGTGACAAGAATATGACTATAGAAACTGGGATGAACTCGAAGTTGGGAAAGCACTTGAGAACATCATGTAAAAGAAGCAAAAACGTCACTATGTTTATTTATAGATAAGTGAAGTAAGCGAGCATAGATTTAGGCTGCTTTGAGGTCAGAGAAGAAAGTGACTTTTGTATAAATAGGAAGACGTTGAGGAAGTTAGAACATAAAGCAAGTGGGAGGCGTTGAGCGGTTCAGCAGCTGCCTCCTGGCTTTGCAGGACCTATTTTGGCAAATCCGACATATGTGGCCATGCGTCAGGGTGGACTTTGGGGGGAGTCCTATATTTACCAGGTAAGTGACCAGATGTCTTTCCCAGTGTATAATAATTTCTGGGGAAGGAATTTTAAAAGTCAGGCCATACCACCCAAAATAGGAAACTGGCTCTTCTTGCTTTAGAGGAAATTTATGTTTAATTCGAGATAAGCCATCTGTGCAATAAGAAATACATATCCTACAGATGGTGAGAATTATAGGACACATAATATTGTTAATAATAGCATCGTTTTCAGATGTATTGTATGAGAAATTTATGTATATATGTTCATTGGGTCTGTTAGGGTGGCATTTTATATTTACACACCACAATTAGATTCTGTCTCTGATCTACTTCTAGACACATAGTAGGGTATCAAGAATTCTGGAAGGAAGGAGGGAGGAAAAGGGAGGGGGAGAGAAGAAAGAAAGGAGGAAGGAAAAAAGGAAGGAAAAGTGGGAGGGAAGGAGAAAGCAAGGAAGGGAGGAAGGAAGGAAGGGAGGGAGGGAGGAAGGAAGGAAGGGAGGGAGGGAGGAGGGAAGGGACAAATGAACTTTAGGGTTTTATCTGTTGTAGAGTATCTATTATGTGTATTCACTGAAATTAAATTTTTAAGACTGACTGTGACTTGACCAAGGGAAGGAAGTACAGGCGGATTTTATTTTGTACCCTGGTCCTCCCCTCCGTCAAAGCATAGCTCCGATATCTATGTGTATTCCCAGTACCGTGGGGCCAAAGTGGGCAGAGGTGAGCTTGCAGGTCCAGGCCCTTCCTTCCAGGGTGGGCACAGGCAGAAACTAGGAGTCATCATGCACCACGACTGAGGCTGCAGTTACCTGAACTCATTTTGAAAAGATGTGCCAATTCCTTCCTCGCCTTGTGGATGCTTCAAGGGTGTGTGTGGTCATTTTGATTAATTTCATATCATATTTTGACTAGTATTGTATTAATCTTGTGTGGTGTGCTGGAGCCAACTGGTATGGTCATTGTAAAATTTTAAGGAAATCTGTGAGCCAGTTGATGAACCCAAGAATTATGACAAATGCTATAAATAAACTTGCAATTGAACAAATTGTACTAAAACCAAGGTAATAAATATTCAAACTCATTACCACCAATTACTTTATTGCATTTTACTAAGATCTATGCCCTGAGGTTATTTACTTCTATTGTATCTGCATAGAGAAAAAAATGTAAAATCGGATTTTACTGTGTTTATCTTCCCAACTCCATATCAGTGATGTCACATGGGTAGCTTGAAAGTGGCCACGGTAGCAATATTTACTCTACGGAAATAGGCAAATGCTACATACAAGTCAGGAATTTAGCTTGAGCGGTCGGGAGAGGAGACTAGCACTTAGATATTTACCAGCACACCACTGAACAGACATCTTGATTTTCATTGGGCCAGTATCGCTTACTCCCTCCCTTCTGGAACCACGTCCTGCTTTCTTTAGATAACCACTCTTTACCTCCTTTATGCAGTGTTTGTGAGGCTTCCAACTACACTACCTCACTTCTTCATCGCAGATATAGGAACATGACCCAGGTTTGGCCAATCAAAATTACCCCCCCCCCCCGACCGTAATGATAAACCCAAGCTGAACTTATGGCCTAGGGGAAGCCAATCAGTCCTTCCCTGAGGCGTTTCTAGACAAATGCTAAGAATATGAAATTTGTCTTTTTGTCTTGGTGTTTCTAAGCTGAGATGATGCAAATTTAAGACCAGTAAGGCCATCTTTCCTCAATATACACATCACATATGAGAAGCCAGTATGTACCCATTCCAAGGGACTGAGGCTAGCAACGGTGAGCAGCAAAGAAAGGAGTGAGACAGAGGACAGCCTGGCGATATCGTTCAAGCCCCTGGGAGCAGAAAGGGGAATATTGGACCACAGATGGGTCCAGGCTTGGCTGTTCACCCATGTTCTTTCCAGTTACGTAGTCAATAAACTCCAGTTTTTGCTTAACCTGTTTTGAGTTGTGGTTCTGTCACTTACAATTAAAAAGTTATGACTAATATAGTTTATTTAGAATTATCCAATTTTTCTCTGTCATTGCTCTGTTTCCTTATTTTATCTATTGCGTGTATGTATGAATTGTATGTTGATACTGTAAAATTTCTCTAGAGAAAAATATCATTCTGGAAAACCAGATGCAGTCATTCAGGAAATGCATAAATCTCTCTTAACTAGTACTTCCAAGGATTTGCTGTCACCATGGGGATTGGGGTAATAAAATACAGAGGTTTATCACCTTCAAACTGAAGCTCTGCCAAGAAGGAACAAGAGTCCAACACTGTAATTCATTAGCATTGCTTCAGAAGAAGAGTTATACAATGGTGAAAATATCTCTTGAAATGAAGTCTCAAATGAAGGGACTGGTTGGTATGCTGTCTGGATGAAGTTATAGAAGCCGAAGCCCACTACATAACTTATCAGCAGAACTGTGATTAATTGGTATAATAAAGGGAAGAAAATATAGGTAAAAAAAGAGAAACAGAGAAAAGAAAAATGGGGAATAAAGCCAAGAGACTAGTTTAACTCTTTATGCCTTAGTCCTGTCTAACTGTCCCTCTTTAAGGAGTGGTGATAGTCTGGGACTCAGCATTGGCTTCCTCTATTGGTAGGTTGGGCACTTAGTAGAGGGAGCACCCTCGTTATCATGGGTGAATCCAGAAATTAAGGGTCAACGTTTGGCAGAAGTCTCCGTGCCCAGCCTCGCTGGTACTTCCCAAATAGGTCGTGTGATAGTGGCTTTAGTGACAGTGATGCAAATTATGCCTAGGCTCAGTCATAGAGACGTCAGTCAGAAGCCACCTGTGTCCAGTGCCAATGGGGCTGCTGGTACAAGCAGTGACACCCACCACCCAGTGGGAGCAGCAGAGTTATCTCAGAAGGCTGGTTTTGCACCATGATTTTTGATATTAGTCTTCATTGCATAATCTCAAAGCTTTCAGACTTCCCAGAGATCCTGCAAGCTAGTCCATAGATCTTTAATGGTTTTTTTTTCCCTACCAAAGTCAGCCAGAGCCATTTCTGTTACTTATACTTAAACATCTTGATTGGCTCACTGTGATAGGCAACACAGCACCAACATCATGGTTAAGAAGGCAGTGATAGATAAGGTTTACTTCTAATGTGAAGGATGAGGTTTGAAATAGAAGAATAAGGTAAAGTACAGCAAAGGGATTATAATCAATAATATTGTAATAACTATGTATGGTGGGTACTGGAAATATCAAGGGGAACACTTTGTAAAGTATATGATTGTCTAACCACTGTGCTATACACTTTCAACTAACACAAAATCATACTGAAATTATCAGAAGTTGGGCTGGGATGTGTGTGTGGACCGTGTCTGGGTATGCAGTCATGCAGAAGCCCACGGGCGGCCAACTGAAATCCCGCCTGCCTCAGGGTGTGGATTGAATGGCTCCAAACTCTAGGTCACACTGAAACACAGGGTGCCCAGACCTTTCCAGACAATAGAAATTAGAAGGGGGAAGGTTTTATAGTAAATACGGTAATTTCCCCCAGAATTGGTACTTTAGCAGGAAATATTTAATTGTGGTAATACATCTGTCGAACTTCAATGAGGCAGGTAATAGGATATTAATGTCATATTACTCAATGTGCACAATCTCCGTTCCAAAACACATTGCTCAGAGCAAAGCTCTTGTAGAAGATATTACTGCAAGTTTCCTATCTTGCAATAAGGTAAAAATATAAATAATTTACATTTATGTGAAATGAACATTTCCTTGGAAAATACCCACTTTTAAATCTCTTCGATTATTTACATTTGAGCAAATTACCATCATATGATAGTTACAAACCATTTAGCTATTTTTTATTATTAATATTTAGCATTTAATAGCATTTTTCTCATCAGATAATGCTTTTTCCAGCTTTTTATTTCTAATAACTTGATTCAGTTTTTCATACACTAGCATCAGGCTCCTCTCCAACTTTTTTGTGAATGGAATTTTTCCTAAGGGATCATCTGCAGGCACTACTATTTCATCTCTGGTTAGAGGATGTTTTGCTCACCCTTAACAAACTATGGTCATCCTTTTGTATTTTGCAGAACAGGAGGTGGTGAAGGTGGTGAAAATGGAACTGAGTCATCTGGCTTTAGACGTCATGGGGGCAGTGTGCTCTGACAGTGAGGCCATTTCTCCAGGAAAGGGATGGGTCATTTGCCTTTTATGGCTTCTATCCTGTTCTGGGATCTTATAAGAGTGTATGGGTTGGAAAGAGTATCCTAAGTAGGGTATGTCATCTTTTGCACATGCTAGCTCCTCTGAGGTTGACTGATCCACTTTCTCTACCCAAAGTGTATTCATCTCGGAGCCCGGTGTTTTTTTGCTCCTTCCTTGTCTGAAGGACAAGTTTAAGAGTAACCCAACTCCCGCTGACTCAAGAGAACCTACAGGTCAAAATCTACTGTATGTGAGATAAAAAAAAGACTCAGTGTCCTGGCAGTGGGGATGAGAACTTGAGTGGTGAGGAATCAGAGTATTCTTTGAGGATAATCTGGAAAAGTGAATTATTTAGTAATTTACTTGATTCAAGTAAGCACAACAATGTTCCTCTTTCTGCTCCTTATCCTGTATTTCTGTTTTTCACACTTACATGTCTTTTTCAGAACATTACAGTGCCAAAGTAAAGCAATGGCTGGACTATGCGGTGGTTCTCCAGGTTCACAGTCCAGGCAGCAAAGCCCCATGTTTCACCCTGTGGGTCACATCAGCCCATCGCAATTGTGGGCGTGTACAAAGTACCACTTTCAATAATCAGCTTATGGTAAAGTTATAGAGCAAGCATTTGTTCCTGTAGGCTGGTATTCAAGCGAGTTTGGCCATAATGAAATATTGTCAGATATATGAGCTCAAGGATTTTTTCCTGCTTCTCATGTTCCAGGTCTAGTAAATAATTGCTGTCCATAACTGAATGCACAAAGGACCTTTGGATATTTATGTGGTTGAACTAAAACGTTGGGAACAGACCTTCCATGCATATGACAATGTATAATATGGAGCCATCCAATGTGAACTTAATATCACAGAAGCAAATGATGCTTTGCTAAGAACATGAACTTCAAATATACTGGTGTGCCTCTGAATCGCAGGCTGAGTATTGAAACAGTTTCAGATCTCTGCTTTCGCTGACCGCACCTCCCATACCACTCACTCCACAATCAATTGCAAAGGCTACCAATATCTGTTTCCAGCTTTATGACAAGATATCACGTACGTAGTTGAAGCCATAGTAGGCGTTGGAGTAACCATTGAAGTTGTTTTTCAGTCCAAATGTTACTTAAGGGAATGTAAAAATGACTATGCTTTTACTCATTTGTTTATTCAAAGTACATTATGGGACGCTGTCATAAAAAGAGACACAGTGATGATTTATGAATGGCCACTCCACTGTATGTAGGTGGGTACATAATACAGAGTTAAGCAGACAAGGTCCATTACTGACCTCCACGTGGTTAGTGTCACAGGAACTGGAGGGAAGCACAGGCTGTATAAAGGCAACACACCACAGTGACTGACGGTTTGGACTTGAGCTCTAATCCTGACTCTTCCATTTATGAACTGAAGTAACCTGAGGCAACTTCCCTGACCTCTCGGGGCATTAATTTCCACATCTGTGAAAAAGAAATAGTAATATTATTTACCCTACCAATTCTTTTTCAAGGATTCAATTAGAACAGATGTTCCCAAAGTGGGATCTTCTCAGAGTATGGTCTGGAGAGTCCAGGGGTCCTGAGATTCTGTTAGGAGTTCTGTAAGATCAAAACTAGTTTTATAATAATGTGAAAAATATTTATCTTTTCACTTTCTTTTTATTTCTTATAACAATACTAAGATGTTATAGGTCTTTTCTCTGTTAGTCATTCATGAGTATAGAGTGGAGTTTTCAAGGGGCCGCCTGATGCATGAAGGTATCTCAATGACCGGATGCAGAGGAGAGGGGAGAATCCAGATGTCTTCTTCTAAGTCAGACGTTACATAAATTCCCAGAAATATAAAATTGGTTTCTTTTGGAAAATACAATATTTTTATTAAGATATATGTTTACATGTATATAACAATTTTTTTCTGAGTCATTATTTTTAAATTTTGAAATTATTTCAGCTTTAATTTCTATATTGCCAGTATTGATCATTATAATCCACATAAACAAAAGCTCTTGGGTGTCCTCAAAGGAGAATATAAAGGGAGCTGAAGAGCAAAATGTTTGATAACAACTAAATTAAAACATACAGAAAGTTTCTAAATTTTAACTTCCACTGTTCGTATGAGACCTAGAAGCAATATTGTGATGGTTCTTTTTGGTGACTCAGGGCAAGTACGGTCAAGGAAGCTGAGGATCGAATGCCTGAACAGAGTGTGAAGTAGCTGGTCCATTCTGCATCTCAGGATTTAAGAGGTTGCTGCTGAGTTAACCTAGGCATTGGCCACATTTGCCACATTGCTTTCATTATGGCGGGGTCACAAATAGAGTGCAAGATGATAGTGGCATCTGAGTGGCTGAAAGTCTATGTGGAAAGACAGACTTTCACATAAAACCATAACTCATGGTATAGGATTTCAAACAAGAGATGGGTTCAGCAAAAGGATGATAAGGAACCAAAAAACAAAAAAAGTCCAGTAAGAGTTAGAGGATTTATAGGAGGTTTTCATGGAAAGAATATGTGGTTATCTCTTAGAGTAAACATTTTCTTATGTTTTAAAATTATACAAGCATCACATGACTATATTTTCTGTGTAAATATTCCAACAATTCTAAGTGGATTTTGGGGGTTGGGGATAAAAAGTAAAATTGAAACTTTAGCGCTCTACCCAATTATCTTCTTTAATTCTGAGACAATTGCCATAAACAGTTTGGTAAATCTTAATTTTTTTCTATTTATTAAATACAGAGAGAATAGTAACATTAAAACTTATAGTACTTAACAAATGTCAGACACAATTCTAAGTCATTACCTAGATCAACTCGTACAATCCTCACAAATTCCCGTGAAGCATTTACCATTATTATTCCTCTTTCCCTGTAGGGGTAGGGGAGAACCTGAGGCACAGAGAGGCTAAAGCAACTTGCCCAAGGTCATGGAGCTAGTGCATGACACAATATGCTTCACTAGATAGCTAGATTGACAGGCATATAGATAGAAAATTACATAGAAACCTAGTTTCTAAAACATGTGTTTTTATATAAAGGGGATGGCATTGCATGTCGCTGTATGACTGGTTTCTTTCACTTAACAGCAAAAATGCAATATCACTTTCATGGACTTAATAGTTTCACAGTCTTTTTATCAGCTGCGTTATCAGCTTCATGAACACTATACACTGATAGGATACAAACATGAAAGTGGTTAATTTTTGTCCAGCCATATCCCACCTAATTCTCTTGTCTAGCCTTTTAATGGCATCTAAGCCTGATCTCTCAGTAACTTCAACAAGAGCAAATGCACGGCGGTCCAACTTCCAGCACCCATCTCCTCCCTGCTCCGTGCAGGCCTGTCTTGCAGCGGCTCCTGCTTCTCTGCTGATTAGGACTGGGGTGGAGGGCAGCGCTGCTGGTGGTGCTGGGCCAAAGGAGCAGGCGCCGCTTCCCTTGCCTGGGAGTGCAGCCAGCACTAGTGGGTGGCTGAAGCCTCCTGTGTGGCAGGTGTCCAAATACTGGTTTACCTGGGGGACATGTGTGGGTTGTTCTGGACTCTCAAGACCTAGGTGAGAAGCAGGTGGCTATAACTCAACACTTCTCATTAAGCTAGAGCCCTTGTAGACCTTCTGCTGTGAGAGCTCATCTCTCAGGGTCTTTCAGTGAGCAGGGAATAGTCAGTCTCCTGTGAGAGTTAAACCCCTATGCCATGCTGGTTAACAGGGTGTAAATTTATACTACCCATGTGGGATGGGAAGCCCAAACAAGAATTCATTAACACAGATAGGAATCCAGAACCCCTGGAGTTGCTTTATCCATTTAACTCTTTAATCCACTACCTACTTATTTATTCAGATGAGGTAGGAATCTTAACTTATTTTCCCAAACGAATGCCTATTTTCCCCAAATCACTGAATAGTTCCCGTTCCTTCACCAATTTTGAAATGTCAAGGTGATCATAATAAATTCTTAAATATTCCATATATATGTGAATCTATTTCAAGATGCTGTTCTCCATTGTCTACTGGTACACCAACACACTCTTTTAATGCAATTTTTAGCATGCTTCAGTGTTAGGTTCAGAGGGTGATCTTCTATAGTTTTTTGTATTTTGTATTTTTCCACATTATTTTCTACCTTTTAAATTCTCGATTATGCCTTCTCCATAGGAGCATAGACCCCAAGAAAGTTTGTTCTTGGGGGTAGGTTTCTTGGGGGTGGGTGGGTGAAAAAAATATTACTTTTTAATGTATAAGTGCCAATAGATAGGCATACAGTACTTAAACAGATATGTTCTCTATCTGTGGTATTAATATTTCATGGGGGATGCAATTAGAAATTAAAAAGTCTCCTTAGAGTGGTAATAATATTAATATAATAACAATGGCAATTTAAAAAAATTAAAAGACACTGTGCTAGATGAACTTTGGAATTAGCTTGTCAATTTCTCCTGCTGATTTTTGCAGAGGAAGGCCCTGGAGACCGGAGAGATGACTTGACTTGACCTGGGTCACATTGCAAATGAGGAGCAGATCTGGGATGAACACCCACTCCTGACTTTTACTTCTAGATTCTTTTCTCTGTAGACATTATTTTGATCTCTCTTGGCACCTGGAATGTGAAATCTCTCCTAGGCCGTTGAGTAGCTTCTGTGCATTGGACAGCCCTCGGCACGAATGGCCCATACCTTCTCGCCTTATTCTGGAGAGGCTGTTTCTGCATCTTCTGTCCTGCCCCTTCCCTTCCCATCTTCCTTTGCCCCTTCTTAGAGCCTGAACAGTCAATAATGGGATTAAACGAGACCCTCCAGAAAACAGCAGGGATCAGCATCCCCCCATCAAGAGACCCAGGGCTTGGGCACCGGTCTCTACAGAAACCCATCAGAAGTTTGGAAGAGAGGAAGGCGTCTGGGCTCTGTTTATCAGACGAAGAAATTGTAGGGAGTGAGAAAAGATGAAGATGGCAAGGGAGATAAAACAGGTCCACAGATAAGAGAAGAAAAACAAAATGTTGACAATTGCTGCAACTGGTTACCAGATACCTTTCTCTCTACTTTTGCATAATAAAATGTAAGCAAAACAAACAAAATCTTTACTTTTTCATCAAAGTCAAAGGTCGCACTTATTCACCATCTCACACCTCTGTGTTTTTGCTCATCAGTGGTGAGGCAACAGGCATTTATCAATCTTTTTCTCTTCTTTGATTTGCCTTCTGTCCAACTGCCTCTGATCCTTCCGACTCCTTCCAGGACAGAAATAGCAGGACAAGAAAATAAAGGAGAAAGGGGGAAGCTCTTTCACTTAGCAGGGGCTACCTGTACCTCTCTCTTGGCTATTGTCTACAGAACACTGGCTGGCTGGCCCCTTACAACTCCCCCTGTGTAACCAGCCAGGGGTGCCCCAGTGATCCCCACCTCCTGGTATGCTCCCTTGCATAATCTCCTCCCACATTGCTCCAGAGCTGGTACTGAGCAGAAGAGAAATGATGATGTATCAATTCTGAGATTAGGTTATAAAACACACGGCAGCTTCTATCTCGGTCTCTCCCTCTCTATCATTACATGCTCCCAGAAAAGTCAGCTTCCAGGTTGTAAAGACAAAAAAACTCTACAAAGACGCTAGAATACCGAGGAACTAGAGCTGCCTTCTGACAACCATGTGTGTGAGGTTAAACACAGACCCTAAAGACCAGTCAAGCCTTCAGACAACGTCCTGCCTCCTTTCTTCTCAGCAGTCCCCAGGGGGCAAGAAAAAGAAATCTCCTGAGTACTCTTGCATTGTCCCTATTAGTGTCCCCCTTCCACTCTCAAAATTGTCCTGGTCGGGACAAGTTACATGAGCACTTGAATTAAGGCTTTTTTGGCTAATTTTACCAAATCTCACAGGTAGGTATTTAGACCCTTGCTTTAAAATCTTTGGACATGTGCTACCAAACAATCTAAGAGATAACAGAATAAATTTTATTTAGCACAAAGTTGAACTTATTAACATTGATTTCCTGAAGAGTGAGTACCCTAGAGGTTTGAGGGTGAAATAATTATATAGTATGTGCCATGAGGAAGAGGAAAAGGGATAGAGGATGAATCTTTCAATGACCACATTTTAAAAGAGCAAGATTGAAAAGGCCTCTTCTGGGAATCTGCCATGAAGCTGGGACAGAACTTTCACCCCAGAAGTCCTTTAGAATTGGGGGTTTTACAGACAGTGTTTCCCAAAGTCCAACCCTATCAGGAAAGGACTGAGTGTTTGGGTCCCTAAAGGTGGGGCCACTAAGTTCTATACACCTTTCCCAAGTGTACGATGGGTTAAGAGAAAGCCTACGTGTAGGGGCAGGGACAATGCCAGCAGCCCCGGGCTGAGGCCAGGCCAGCCACAGCCGCGATCTAGGGAAAAGCTGGCCTGCATGGACCGATTGATTGATTTCCCTCACAACAATGGACAACACCTTTGGACAACACCTCACCCGCCCCTCCTAGGCTAGGGTAGTTACTCGGTTCACACACTTCTTTTGCCATAAGATAACATTACTTTAGCTTAGCATAGTACTTGGCACCTAACGACTCAATAAACAACTATAATAGAATTAATATGAGTAATTGCTACTGTTGCTGTTATTGTTGTTAGCTAAAACTCCTGACCTCTGAAGAGGTCATGTTTAGAATATGATAACACCTCTAATTTTACTTAAGGTCAGATAAATTATTTCATTATTGTGTCATATCTCATTTTAAATAATGCAAGGTAGCTGTGAATATGCTGAAACATATAGCTTTCGGAATTTTTTGCAGCATTGTTTATAAAAACAAAATACAAATAACAGAAAACCTGAAAACAATCTAAATTGTCCAAAGCAAAAAAGAAGGCTTAAGAAAGTTACAGTATACACATACAAGAATGCCAGGGAGTCATTGACAATAAGGTTGTAGAAGTAAATTTGATTATGTATAGTGTAACCTCATTTTGTAAAACCATACATAACTGTTTGGATTCATGGATATTACACCTAAGTATTTACAGTATTCTTTAAGTGTTAAAATTATTGTTTCTGATAGTGTTTTTAAACAAGTCTATCTTCATGAAATCTGGAGCTTGAGGAGATGTATGGTGGGGTCTAAGAATCACTGATGTAGACTAATCCGTTAGCTACATCCGCATGTGTATAATCAACTTAAGAGTTTAAATCGTTACTCTTGGTAAGAGAACAAATTGTTTCACTGCTAACTGTTTATGCGAACTTGTTAGAGGCTCCACGGAATTAAAATGGTCAAATTGATTGCATGTAGCCATGACCTCACACCATGAAGTGTGTTAAAATGAGCAAACGAGGGACCTTCTGCAGAAACACTGAGGCAAGATAAGATATGGAGCTTGAGTAGGACTGGAAACACGTAGGTGTAGCCACAGAAGCACTATCCAGCATCAGGTCCAATCGAGGAGGCAAAGGGGAAAGACTTACAAAATGAATTGGATATGGATTATTGGACTTCCAAAGGGATTAAACCTGCTGTAAAGATTTTTATTGACTCTTATGAAAACAATAAAAATGCCAACTCTTATTCTGGGCTGTTTGGCTATGCACAGATAATGTGGAATAAATACTCCAGAGCCTTCCCAAAACTATAGGTAGATGCTTGACGCTGGGCGCCTCTGTGACTGGAATAGTGTGAGGGGGTCTGCTTTAAAAAAGTGACAAACACGCTGACATTTAGAATAAGCTCCTGGAGTTGGGTTTAGTCATTTGAGAAGTAGCTCATCATTTGGCTCTCCCTGAGATCACTAAGGTGGTATAATATAATGATGGGAAATATTATCTTTTATATAACTTAGGCAAATGTAGTTTGCATATCAAGCACACATTAGTGTAAAGTCTCAATTTAAAGCAATCATGTAAATAGTCAGCTGTACAGGAGTTGTACTTTAATCTGGAAAGTTGATACTCTTCAATCATTGAAAGTCATTTTGATAATACAATAATGTAAGCTGACAAAAAGTGTTGAAATGCGATTCAATTTTTATTTGCTTATATTGTAATGAAGAACAAAAAATGTTCACTTTGATTTTAAGAAAAACACGTCAAAAAACTAATAATTCAAAGTAAATTTACTAATTATTCTTATCACAAAGTCACTGTGACTATTTCTTTATTTATCACCTATTTTGTATATTTCCAGCCAGAAGAAAATTCTGGTAAGATAAATCTAGGGTTTAGGAAAGTTCACTATTTTAGAAACCTTCAAATTCCAGTTTGGGTTTTGTCTTGGACATACCCTGGCTTGTTCAGGTGTAGAGGACAGGCTGGATCTAGCTTTCCCACCGGCAAGGGAAAGGCAAGTATGCTTGCAACACGTTTTTCAATCACAGAAAAGTTGTTACAATTATACAAAGAAGATATTACTTGTAGTATTGATCCTATTAGTTTTTCCAAGTAAATTAAGAGGACTTCACTTCTAAAATGTATCTTGTGAAACTGAATTACATTTTACAGTTCTGGAACTGAGATTTACTTGTTTCTCTCCATTTATTACTCACTGGCTCATATTTATGCCAACACAGTAGGCACTTATCATCTGCCAGGCCCTGTTCTGACAATGAAGGTCAAAGATGAACAAGCAAGACAAGTCACTGCTCCACCGAAGGTACCTTCTAGTAGGAGAGACCGGAAATAAGTACATGGCTGAGCTGATTTCAAGGAGTTGGTAAGTGCTTTGAAGAAGACCAGTTGAGGAGACAAGAGAGCGTTTGGCCAACCTTGAGTTGAGAGCGGTCAGAGAAGACATTTCTGCAGAAGAGGCACTGGAACTAAACCACAAGAAACCGGTCACGGGATCTGTGGAACAGCCTTTCGGGCAGAAGCGAAGAGCCAATGCTAAGATCCCAAGGCTGGAAGTAGCCCCGTGGAGTATCAGAACGTTAAGTCACTGTGGCTGAAGCCTAATTAGTAGGGGAAAGTTGAGGCAAGTGTGGAACGGGAGGGCTGGAGGCTGGGTTTCTGAGCACAGCAGAAGACAGCTGGAGACCCTTAAGCAACAGTGATCAAGGATCAAATGATCCTCATGAAAGCAATTGTCCAATGAACAGTTTTCATTTACTTCAGAAAAAATATACATGAAGAGATGTTTTGCACATCACTTGGTAATATCAAGTTGCTAGAACAGTATTTGTGAACTAATTAATCTGTAAAACACATTAAAATGGTCCCAACATATTCCAAAAGAATTCCCATTTCTTAAAGGTCTCTTTACATTCCAGAAAATCGTGCTTGTACTTGTTAAAATGTGCTTTATGGTCTCAAAATGCTGGGTTAAAGCATTTCCTTAAATGAGCTGCCATAAATTAGATGATCTGAATACTGCAGATTACTCCATAATTTGTTTTCTGCCAAATAGATAATGCATTCAGCACATCATATTTATTAGAGCTGCTAAACTTCTACCCTTTGCTCTCTAATTAGGCTTTTCTGGTTACTCGGTGTTTCAGAAAATATGTCTCTTTCAGTCCTTAAACCTAATGAGCCCCAGCTGGGGGAGGATTAGAGCTGCCTCAAGCAGGAGTGGGCTTAACCTTTGCTCAGTTGTGCTCCTTTGGATTACTCAGCCCGGGGGTCTGCGGTTGAATGGGAGGGTCCGCCAAAATGGGCTTGGCTCCCTCGGTGACACTGGCCTGCCGTTCACTTCATTGTGACCTATTTGTTATGGTAGCTGTGGGATGTTTCAATCAGCAACATCTAGAAAGTTACTTAAGAAACCCCTTGTTGATCGGTTATTCGCTGTGAGATGCATGCAGGGTGAGTTAAGTGGAGGCTAGCTTGATTACTGCCCAGGCTTTCTGTGTTTTTAAGACACAACTGGAATTTTACTTTATCTCTGCCTAAAGCCGCTCTTAATTCAGATCAACACTAAACTGCCAGAAATATAATTGCTGGGCCCTTTTTGGTAGGGTTTTTTTTTTTTTTTTTTTTTTTTTTGGTACAATAAAAGTTCATTAAATGTGCTTCCTTGGGGTTTGGACTGGAAAGAACACATGAGGAGATTCTGGGAACTAGTTATGTGTGATTTCCTTACCTGGGAAGGAATTATATTGTGTTCACTTTATATTTATTCATCAGGCCAGATATATACATACATCCTGTACACTTTTAGATAGATGTGTTCATTTCACATTTTTTAAAAAATGTGATTCGTTTGTATGTGTGTACCTCTATTAAGACAAAGAGGGTATAGCAGAGATGCTGTCTCTTCCCCAAACTGAGATCAAGTCTCATCTACTCCAAATCTGTTGGTTGTTTCACCCACCCACGATCCCATCATCTCAAGGGTTTGGAGTGTGTACCAAAAACTTTTCCTTCCCTCGTTAATCATCTTCACTTTTGTCATTTTTGTTATTATTTTACATGTTTTTTTCTTCCAAAATTATTAACTTCTCAAGGCATAGATTAGAGATCATCTCTTATGGTTTTTATCTTTGCCGAAAACTTTTTGGATGTTTAAGAAATACCTGTTGATTAAACCTAGAAGATTTTAAACTGTTCTGTTTCATTCTGTAGTAATGGGACCTAAAGCTAACAAATCAGATTGGAGATACTTGCTCTGGTTTTGTTGTTAAGACAAAAGGAGCAATATTGAGTATTAGTCAAGAACACGGCTCTAGATTCTCACAGGCTTGGAATCAAATTCCTATTCCAACACTTGATAATTGTTCATCTTTGGAAGAGGAAAGCTTTAGTTTCTTATCTTAAAATAAAAAAAAAATACCCTGTTGATGTTTTTGTGAGAATAAATGAAAGGTAATGCACCTGGAGCATTTAGAAAGCCACCTGGAGCATTGTAAGCATCCCACAAATGTAAGCTATTATTATGACTATTATTATTATTACTACAACCTCAATAACTTCAGCATTAACCTGTAGTCAATTACTTATCTCAACCACCTAAACTCTGACTCTTAAAACTGGAAGATCACCAGTGCTGTTTAAAGTTTTAATATGTCAAGTTGGGGCAAATACTGGAACAAGAAATATAGTCAAGTGTATCGCCATACATTTCCCCACTTAAGTGGATTTAAAAAAAAAATGATGGACACCATTAAAACCCACTGTAGTCACAGATGACTACTTAGCACATGGAATCCAGTGTCAAGCGGTCTGAATGGACCTCTTCCAAGAGGACTTCATTACCAAGTCCACCAGCAGGATCTCATTATCTTGCAGTTTCACCTATAACGAAATTGTGTCACTGACTCCAAGGGCAGCAAAACATCAAGGCTCCGGGGGTGATGATTTGTGTTGGCATGTCTTTCCTCTTTGTGTGCCATGTGAGACTAATTATGCCCATCTATTTGCATTATGTATGCTGTTTTACCGCTTACACGTTATAAGACAGAACACTTTGAGTAATAAAAGCTACCACTTACTGAATTGGGGCTGGATAGGGTGTAACGCAGCCAAGACTGAGGAATTTCACTTGAGGAAAGTGAAATTTGGTGGTCTGCACCATCTGCCATGAAGACCATCCCCCAGGCCAACATTCCAGCAAAAAATTGAGGTTTCTCATCTCAACTCTTGATCCTTTTCCAGACACTAAACTCTGACCATTTAGCAATTTTCTGCTTCTTACGACTTACATTTGCCTTCAGACAATCTCTCAATGGCTTATTTCCTTTGTGTCTGTAATCTAGCCTCGCCTCTCCCTCCGTATATAATATTATTCCCTTCCCACCCAGTTTAGGCCGTCACCTTCTCCATTTAGCTTCATCTCTGTGTAGTGTACATGCAAGTTAGGGTCCAAACTGCATTCCTTGCTGGGATCTCGATGTGTCTGAATATTCTGGAGACTATGGGGAAGCTGGTTCTTGCTGAAGTTCATTTATGTGATGAATTCATTCTAAGGAATGGGAAAGTCAGCACCCACCTAGTCTCAATCATCAGAAGGGAGGAGTAATCCTAAATCAAAGTACAGCATTATTCATTTGTTCAATCATTCACTCATCTAGAGGCTGGAGTGACCTTAGGCCATACCTCCTCTAGCAGCCCTGACGGCATCTTCATAGGTGATAAGTGGTCATCTAGTTTCTGCTTAAGCAACAACAATGTCAAGCAACTAACTAGTGAAGCATATACAGTGTGGCTTTGCCTCCCACTGTTTTACTGGTAGTTGAGGAAGAGTGTGGTGGAGGGAAAGGTATTAATAGTAGCCATTGACTGATGAGAGATAGGACTTCCGAAGGGGTCACTGTGTCCCAGGATCTCTCCCCCAGCTGTAAAGCTGCTTGCCTGTGAAGAGGCTGCAGGAATCCCATGAGGATAAGTCCCCAGGAGGATGTTCGGGTGACGCTAACCTCGGTGCTCCAGCATCTCAGGCAGAAACCACCAACTTGTGCGTGTTCGGCGCCACACTCAAAGGCACAGGAAACAAAAAATCTATTTGCTTCGCTCTCCCCATTGTCATTTTTATGTAAGGCCAAATTATAATCAGAAATTACATTATTTTTTAAAGTATATTTTATTGATTATGCTATTACAGTTGTCCCACTTTCCCCCTCTTTATTCCCCTCCCCCCTGTACTCCCCTTCCCTCCCCCACTCCCCCCCTCTCAGTTCATGTGCGTGGGTTGTACATATAAGTTCTTCGGCTTCTACATTGCCTATACTATCCTTAACCTCCTCCTGTCTATTTTCTACCTACTATTTATGCTTCTTATTCCCTGTACCTTTTCCCCCATTTCCCCCACTCCCTCCCCACTGATAACCCTCCACGTAATCTCCATTTCTGTGATTCTGTTCCTGTTCTAGTTGTTTGCTTAGTTTTTGTTTTTCTTTTTTAGGTTCAGTTGTTGATTATTGTGAGTTTGTTGTCATTTTACTGTTCATATTTTTTATCATCTTTTTCTTAGATAAGTCCCTTTATCATTTCATGTAATAAGGGCTTGGTGATGATGAACTCCTTTAACTTGACCTTATCTGGGAAGCACTTTAGCTGCCCTTCCATTGTATATGATAGCTTTGCTGGATAGAGTCATCTTGGATGTAGGTCCTTGCCTTTCATGACTTTGAACACTTCTTTCCCACTCCTTCTTGCCAGCAAGGTTTCTTCTGAGAAACCAGCTGATAGTCTTATGGGAACTCCTTTGCAGGTAACTGTCTCCTTTTCTCTTGCTGTTTTGAAAATTCTCTCTCTTTAATCTTGGGTAATGTAACCATGATGTGCATTGGTGTGGGTTTCCTTGGGTCCAACCTCTTTGGGACTCTCTGGGTTTCCTGGACTTCTTGGATGTCTATTTCCTTTGCCAGATTGGGGAAGTTCTTCTTCATTATTTTTTCAAATACATTTTCAATTTCTTGGTCTTCCTCTTTTTCCTCCTGACACTCCTGTGATTCAGATGTTGGAACAAATCGTACAGTTGAACTTGGTTTTTGGACTTCCTACAGCTCAGTTTTCTGGCAGTTCTGGTTGTTTTTTCGTTTTTAAACTTCTTGTTCTTATGGTTGTGTGAGGAGGCACAACGTATCTACCTACGCCTCCATCTTGGCCAGAAGCTCAGAAATTACATTATTAATTAACTAAGACAAACCACCATTAGAAATCAGAAATAACAATGTTCACATGATTGGTGTGTATTTTCTCTGTCGGCAGACCACATGGGACGCCAAGTTCTAATCAGAAGCTTGGCGTGTTTTCAGGACGGGATGGTAGATGCATTGAAAATCTAATGGCTGAGACGAAGGGTCAACAGAAGGGGATGAGGGAGCTGGCTCTTCCAGGTGATGGGGATCTTGCCGGGGGGACTTGCATTCAGCACCCATGCTGGTGATGGCTTTGCTGACACCCAAAGTCTGGATGCTGAGACTTCTCCCTCCCTTACTCTTTATTTATTCATTTATTCATTCAGTCATTTATTTATTTTTTGCTTCCATAGCTGAGCACACCCACCTTCATTTGTTAGGTATGTTAACATTTTCAATCAAGTTATTGTTAGTTCTGTGGGTCTCAGCTTTCAAGTCATTTCAACAGGAAACTTCCCTGGCATTAATCTAAATTCAGTCCTTTACCACACTGTCATATTAATTTGCACATTTTCACAATTTGCAATACCACATTTATTTGTGTTTTTGTCTATTGTTTATCTCCCCCTTAGACTTCGTATTTTGCATATCGGTGATATGATCTCTTAAGTGTTGATCTTAAAATTTATCTGCCAGAAAGCAATGTGTACTCATTTACAAAGGGAACATGGAGCAGGGGGATAGCAATGAGCTCATCAGAGTAACCGCTGAGTATCCTCCAAGTGATACTCACGTTCACCATTGTTGCTGTTTTTTTTTTTTAATCCCCCTTAAAATCTCTGTGTATTGTTGGAATTATTTGGCCTCTGTGGCTCTACTCTATGATGGTTTCCTCATAACTTTCTCTTTATTCTTTCTTTCTCCCAACCACCTTCACAAGCCTTTATTGTGGTTTCTGTGAGAAGGAACTGGTGAAACAGGGTCAGCAAGTTTAGGGTTGGCCACACTGAATCCAGTCGGCCTACTCTGGGGCATAGGGACTGTCCTGGCAGATGGATAGTGGCCCGGAGTGGGAGAGCAGATAAAGGAAGTGTTGGGATGTGGGTTCTCAATTGGTTTATTGTATTTACAAAGGGTTTGCATCTCTAGGAATTGGCTGGCCCTGGAAGGGACAGTCTGCAGGGTCAGCCAGGCCACAGATGTCAGAGCATCAGAATACAGAAAATAAAAGACTCTGCACATGTGCTGTACAAGTCAGGACAGACTCTAAGTCATGCTACAGTAGTAACATGAATCCAAAACCTCTCTATTTTCCTCTCACAGTTTGCTGTGGGTCTGGCTCACTCTCTACAACAGCGCCCCACCACGTTGTAGCTAAACGATCCATGCTGCTTCCATCATGGCTCTCTGCTGCCTTAGCTCCAGGTCTCCGCTCATGATGGCAGAGAAGAGCGAGCCTAGAGGGCTACATAGCCTTTCCCTGTGGCTTTGGTCCCGAAGAGCACATGTCACTTCTGCTCACAGGCTATTCACTAGAATTCCTCCTGGTCTATTCACTAGAATTCCTAACTGTACACGGAAACGGGCCGTATTCCCTCCCATTTGCCTGGGGGTTCAGAGCGGGTACTGCTGCCGAGGTGGCCAGTGGGCAAAGCTAGGGGTTGGATGGAGGGCAGGACTAAGCCTAAGAACAGCAGCATCATCAGGCGCCTTTTAGTGAAGACCACTGGAGCAAGCCACGTGCTGCTCCACACACTGATGGACACGATAGTACAGACAGCAAAGGCCCTTGTCCAAAGGCCAGAAGAGGTAGAGCTCCTCTCACCTCGAGGTCTGCAGGAGCCAGAGATGGGATGGGAGCTCTAGGACGGGAGCTCTAGGACGGGAGCTCTAGGACGGGAGCTCTAGGATGGGAGCTCTAGAATGGGAGCACACCTGCTCTGGACTTTTTCCTATAGCCAAGGTGCCAGGTGGGAAAAGGAATGGGTGGGAATAAGTAATCGACAAAATCGAGCATTTTCACTGAAGAGATTGAGTTCTCCCAGAGACACTGGGTGTCAAATCAGAAATGAACCTAGTTACACCAAATGGGCGTGGTTATTGTTTTCCACTCCCAAGTAGAAATGTAGGCTCCCGGACTAAGCTGCATTCTTTGGTAAAGTGTGCAAGAAAGTTATATTTACACACCACAATGTGTGACTATAACATTTAAACCTCCCTACCTGTGTCTAGTTTAATTTTCATTTATTATAAATTAAGTTGCCATTTTTTGCCCCAAACTAGGTTGTAAGTGGGGTCACTGATATTTGTGTCTATTAACTCTACATTTCAGCCATTCACAATTACTAAACCATTTTCATTTGAATATATATTGAGCATCAATTACGCTGCCTAAAACTGTGCCAGTCTCTAAGGATACAGTAATAAACAGGAGATAGATTCCCTGCAATTACAAAGCTTATGGTCTACCAGGGGCATTTCTTAAAAATTGCTCAAATAATAAATTAGTTACAGTTGTAACAAACGCTATAAAGGAGAAGCTCGCAACACCTCGAGGTGTATGACAAAGAAGGGTGTCCAATCTCCCTGCTTCTGAGCTCTTTTGCCGCCACGCCCCTCCCTTGTTTCTCTTTATGACAATCCTCAAGCAGCCTGTCACACAAATAAAATGTCCCTCAGAAACGTGGTCTTCCCTGTCACCTCAGTAAGAAGCAGCTTCCTTCCCTGTGCATCCGGTGGTACGTCAGTTACCACCTTCCTCATCTAACTTTGAACTTGGGTTGCTTTCACAAGAGGGCCTTCGAAAATTTCTGTACTTGGCACAGTCCACCAGGGCAGGGACCTGTCTCTCACTTGCTATCACAAACCCCCTTAAACCTGTGCCTTACAAACAAGCATTTAAAATAAACATTTGCTGAGTAAGTAAATCACATTCAAATCCAACTCAGATGATTTTTGTCTCTTAGGTATCAAAAGTTCATTTCGGTAATGTTAATGTTGTTTATTGTTGAACTAATAAATATATGCCAATATTGGATATTCAAATAAAATGTGAAAAAAATAAAAAGGTTATTTATTTCATTTAAAAAGTAATATTCAGTGTAGATGTAACATTTTACTTTTTTTAAAATTTATTTTTATTTATTTATTTATTTTCAGAGAGAGGAGAAGGGAGGGAGAAAGAGCAATGTGTGGTTGCCTCTCACATGGCCCCCACTGGGGACCTGGCCCGCAACCCAGGCATGTGCCCCAGCTGGGAATCGAACCGGGACCCTCTGGTTCCCAGCCCCGCGCTCAATCCACTGAGCTACACCAGCCGCGCTAGATGTAACATTTTAAATTTAAGATTGTTTTCTTGTTTTTTCATGTTGCCTATTTAAAAATGTATATGCAAATGTAGTAAAAATGTCAACAGGACACTAGGATATACGAAGAAAAACAAGATTTCTTCATTCCCTAGGCTCTCATTCAAGTTCTTTTTATCCAGAAGATCTTATTAAATCCTCAGAAACACCCGTGAGTGGTATTATTACTGTCTTAATATTACAGATAAGGGAACCACGTGGCTCCCAGAACTTAGTGATTGGAGCAAGATTGCACAGTCAAGTCACAAAGAGCTGCACCTGACTTAGACTCTCTTGCCGAGATGACTTCTAACAAGAAAAGACCCTTCTTTGCCAATCTTTCTCTCTTCCTGCCTTCCTGCCTTCCATCTGTATGAAGCAGACACTGTGTTAGATGTTGGGGTGCTGGAGGTGAACCAAAAGCAGATTCAGCCCGCCCCATGATTTTGGCAGCCTGGCTCTGCGATTTGAGAGGGGGTGGGTAAATAAATAAAGACAACCCAAATGAGAACACGCAAAGGCCATTAAGTTACAGTGTACTATGACAAGGGAGTCAGCTACCGTCACTTATGTGTTGTCGGGGACTCGAAGACAGGCAGGGGAGGTGGGGAGCTTTAGAGTGGGAAACAGGAAAGGCATCAGGTGCGCTCTGATTGGAGGTTGCTGCTGTGGGGGAGCTGCAGGAGGACTACCTAGAAGTGGGGTGTCCTACGTGATTCGTTAGGGGTGCATATTTGGCTTGCTCCAGTTGGTCCTAAGCTGGAAGCTGCAGCAAAAATTAGAGAAGCTGTTAGTTACTAATCAAGCCCTGGGGATTTGGGACGAATGGTTATAGGCATTGTCGTTTGGCTTTGTGGACAAGTTACTTCAGATAGTAGTTTGCCTTCTTGGATTGGTTACTGTACACGGGCTGGCCTCCTAGGCTGACAGCTACTGGTTGTAGGTCAGAGTTCTATCTTTATATGTAGTCTGGCCATTGCCTGTTTGTATATTCATTTTCTCAGGTATATTTGACTGTCTTTCCTCCTTCTCAACCCAAAACAGGTCATTTCCTATAAGTTCATTTGAACTCGACAAATGGAGCTTTCAAGCACATTTTTCCCCAAAGAGCCAATAAGTGCCTAATAGCTCTCCTTTCATAATCGTTCAATATATACCCAGCTTAGCCTGGTAGATGTAGCTTCTAACTCAGTCCTCACAATGACCCCGTGAGGTAGAAGTTGAGAGTGTTCCATCTTAGAGATGAGAATACTGAGACACAGAGGGGTTAGGAAACTTGCCCAACAAGGTCCCCTAGATTGAAGGTGCAGAATCAGGAATTTTCACTAAGACAGTTTGACTCTAAACCTTCTGATTTTAACCAATGTACCATTGTCTCTGTAACACTTTTTCCCAAGATATTTCTCAGTTGATAATTGGTCTTTTCTTATAAAATCCAAGTATGTCTATGGCTACCCACACTATTGCAGGGGTGAAGGACAGGACTGGAATCAGCAGGACCTCTGAGGAAAAAATAAATGGAAAGCTTCCTTAGGAGTGTAAATGTTGAGTACAAACACAAAGGGGCTTTGGTGGAAGGCACAGCCATTCTGTAGAACAGGTCACACTTGAGGTCAGTTCATGGTCAAGGACAGCTTATGTTTTTCTGTTTATTTTTTAATCCCTTAAAATCTGTGGTCTGAAGTAGAATGAATGTGTAACAGTTTTAGGTGCCACCCAGATGGCAGCGCTGTGGCATGGACCTCCATCGCTGCCTTCCCGATGGCGTGGGGAGCCCTGTGTTCTGCCACTCGCCACCGTCTTTGTGCCTTTCTTGTTTATGATATTTCTTTGCATTCCAGACTTTGGAAGGCGGTTGCCTGAGCACAAGTCTTTGCACGTAGTGGGTGTTCAGTACATTTGGTTCATGTGCTAAAAAAAAGTAATAAAAAACATTGCAATTTTTCTCTCCTAAAAAACAACTCCTTAGAGACTTGGAAAACTAAATGACAAATTAAGTCAACAGTTTGCCCTGAAAGGGCATTTTTCATACATTTATAGCATATGAAGTGAAATAAACATTCTCTTTGGATGCCATGAATAATGTTGTTTCCCAATGATTCACTCTCGTTTTTTTCTTATAATGAAAATTCTAACGTTATTGAGATGATAGAAATGTGTTTGCTCCTTTAGAGTAACCTCAAAACTGTCCAGTAATGTCTCTCAGGAGTTGTATTGCCTCCATTTATCTTAAAGCAGCTCTAATAACGAAGTATAACTATTATCAGGGTATGGCACACAGTAGGGTTTTTTTTTAAGATTATTTATTTATTTTTAGAGAGGGGAAAGGAGGGAGAAAGAGAAGGAGAGAAACATCAATGTGTGGTTGTCTCTTGCGTGTCCCCTACTGGGGACCTGACCCATAATCCAGGCATGTGCTTTGACTGAGAATCAAATCGGCAACCCTTTGGTTCGCAGGCCAGCACTCAGTCCACTGAGCTACACCAGCCGGGGCTAAATTTTATTTTTATTTACAGTTTATATTCAGTATTATTTTGTATTAGTTTCAGGTATACATCATAGTGATTACACAGTCATATACTTCACAAAGTGTTCCCCCTGATATTTCAAGTACCCACCTGGCACCATGCATAGTTATTACAGTATTACTGACTGCATTCCCAATGCTGTACTTTGCATCCCCATGATTATTCTGTAACTACCAATTTGTACTTCTTAATTCCTTTACCTTTTTTACGCAGTTCCCCAATCTCCCTCTCCTCTGGAAACCAGCACTGTGTTCTCTGTATCTATGAGTCATTTCCATTTTGTTTGTTTATTTGTTTTGTTCTTTAGATTCCACATATAAGTGAAATCATATGGTATTTTTCATCCTCGGACTGGCTCATTTCACTTAGGTCCATCCATGCTGTCACAAATGGTAGCTCTTTTTTTATGGCCAAGGAGTATTCTGCTGTACTTCTGTACCACAGCTTTTTTATCCACCTGTCTATTGGTGGGCACTTGGGTTGCTTCCATTTATTGGCTATTGTAGCACTAATTTGAAAAAATATATACACCGCTAAGTTGTGGCATCTTTAAAGTTCTCGCTGGAACCAAATTCTTAGCTCAGGAAATCCTGCCAGGACGTGATTGAAGATTGAAGGTTGGTCAGACTGTGGTGTTTCTCTGAACGAGACGCGCCACCACCTCTGAATCTGCCGCACCTGTGCAGTGGGTCGGAGCTGCAGGTGAAACCGCACCACCGCGGGAGTGTAGTAAGAGTGTTTTTCTCAATGCACGAATTGGCCATCATGCCCCATCCTCAGTGGGTGATGGAGTCTCACTCACTTATCTGGTATCTGTCTCACTCATCCCTCCTATGACCAGGGAGCAATTTTTTCACGACCATTTCCCCAGGCTGTCAATCAACCTACAGAGAAGTGCTTATTTGCCATCCAAGACAACACTTCTGAGCCTAGCTAAGGTGGCCATCACCAATGCAGGTACCTGAGCTGATTTTTCGCGGTGGATCCTGTTCTGGCTACTCTGCCGCAGGGTGTCTAAGTCAGCTTAGGTCACCTATACACTACGCACCTGGTTTGTTCTCATTTTAATTTTGTATCCATTCATGTCCAGCTTTTTGGTTCTATTTCTCAACCCATTCTCTGTTCCTAAATCTCTTTTTTGATTTAGCATTTGGACTTTCTCCAACAGCCTTGGCTGTTCCTCTTGTTGGAAAATATAATAGAAAACCTACCTTTTATTCTGCAACCATAGAAACCAATGTCAATGCTAGCCATTTAATGTCTATGTTAACAGGTCCAGCCACTTCTGGGAGGAGAGTACATAGAGCCTGTGGGTCAAACTGAAGTACAGAGGTCAAAGATAGTGTGGAATTTCTATGCGTGGCTCCATGTGGAATTTTAAAATATAATGAGGATTAAATACTTATTTCCTTTAATGTTGTGTTGCAGCAAGAAGTTTTAAAACCTGAGACTAGCCCTGGCTGATGTAGCTCAGGGGATTGAGTGCTGGCCTGTGAACCAATTCCCAGTCTAGGCCACATGCCTGCATTATGGGCCAGGTCCCCGGTAGGGGGCGCACAAGAGGCAACCACACATTGGTATTTCTCTCCCTCTCTTTTTCTCTCACTTCTCTAAAAATAAATAAACAAAATCTTTTAAAAAATTAAAAAAACCTGTAACTAGAATTTTATTTTTAATCAATGTGAGAAATGGGATGTAACTATTCTAGACTAGTCTAAAACTCCTCTAGTTTTAGAAAGGATACTTATTCTGCAATAAACTTTTGGAAGTCTTTTTCAATACCTAACTTACAGAATTGACATCTTGCAAAGTGTCGCCTTATTTTAGCATTTTTATCCAATAATAATAAGATTTCATGCCTAGGAAAGATGAAGAAACACATTTCTGATTGTTGACTCAGCACTTTGATAACCTAACACCAGTTTAATATGCAATTAACACAATTAAGCTGCATTCCATTGATTAAACCTACTGCGTGTAGAAGGTGGCTGTCTCATTAGAATGACAAAGTTTAGCCAAGGGATTCTGGGCTACCCTGAGCATTGCAATCTCTTCTCCTTCCCCAATCTGTGCCCTACTTCTTGAGAATTTAATTTTCACCCTAATAGTGGAAGCTGGCATTCGAAAGAGTTTTCTCTAACATGAGGAATACCCAGAAATCACTCTGGCTCACTTAATCCCAAGACAGCTGTTCGAGTAAAGGGTCAGGACCTGAAAGAGATTACATGGGGTAAAGGATATGCAATGGTCTATGTAGATTTTCTATATTGAATAAAGAATGAATGCACATGTTCAACATGGGCATCCCTGTTATGTAGATCCTGCTGGGCTCCAAGGCACTGCTCAAATCTCCCCTCTGCCAAGAAGCTCACAGTGAGAACCAGAGCTTCTCTCTCACTTCTGCTGAGCCATGATTTGACTTTTCACATGCCTGTCATGTGGCGTGCCTTTTTCCTCTTATACTTTGGTGGGCAAGTACCATGGGCCCCCACAAAATAGGTGCCTGATGTGTTTGTCAATCAACGGTTCTTGGAGAGATATATTTTCAGGACAGGGAATCCTTAGACAGCCAGATCTGGTGCATCCAAGTCCTTCTAGCCCACCTCTCTTCTTCGGTTTTCAGACTTGCTGATCCCAACATCCCAGGGTACGTTGTGAGCATCACATTAGATGATGTATGTGGAAACTTGTCATCAATTATAAACTACAAACTGATTGCACATGACTAAGGCTGTCGAGTTACAATCCAAAGTCCAAACAGGTAGATGGTCCATCAAACACCGGTGAGGTGGAGCAGTATTTCTTCCCTTGGTCAGAGAGGAGGGCAAGTGGAATGTGGTATGCTCTGGGAATCGGAAACTCTGGGTTCAAGTTCTTGATTTGCCATTGGTTTTGCGTCTAGCCTGAGCTTCACATTTTCCTTTTGTAAAATTAGGCCATTGAACAGGTGTATTTGTAAATTCTCTTCTGTTTTTGTAAGTAAACAATTTTGTAAGATAGAACCATCAACCCTTTTATTTACGTTAAAGGTGGCAGGATAAACAGGAAGAACAGTCGATAGGAAATCAACTGATTGTTTTTAGATCTGTTAGAATGCAGAGGAAAAGCAATTAGTTAATAAGATCAGTTTGATTCCTCATGTTACAGGAAGGTGGGGGTGGTAAAGGAGAACATTTAATGAATAAAATATGAGTATATATGAAGTAAAATATGCCGATTCCTCACATTTAGATACCTGGCAGGCATTTCCTTCTGACAGTGCATCTTACTTCAGACCAGCCACGTTTCAAGTCCTCGGTAGCCACATATACCCAGTCGCTATGATCCTAGGCGGTGCTAATGTACCGCAGAGTAGTCAGTTTATGGAAAGGAATTTGGATTTTATTCCAAGCATGACAGGAAGCCATTGGTGGATTGAAAGCTGGGGAAGTTGTGTGTGTGTGTATGTCTGTGGTGACATGATTTAATTTCATCTTTAAATCATCACTTAATAGATGTTCATCAAGTTTGAATCTTACTACACACACACACACACACACACACACACACACAGTTAAAGAAGAAATATCTCCTTGATTTATTCCTTTAAAGTCAAATTCAACCCAGTTCCAAACTTCACCTGCTGGGTTGAAAGGAAATTTATCCCAAATTATTACTGCGATTTCCCTTCCCTTTCCTGTCTTTCGCATTTTAACGAACTATAGAAATGATCCCTGAAAGAATAGTCTTCTGTCTTTCGCATTTTAAACTGATGAATGAATGTGGTGTTTGTGTGGTGGCAGGGGGAGTGAGGGGTTATATAGTGCCATGACACTCGAGGCCTTCCAAACAGCAACCCACCCAGGCTGCTATTGAGATGCTCACTTCTGGAGCCCAAATATTCTCAGAAATCTGTGGCTTCCATGCCACTCACAGTGGGAGCCCAGGACCTAGTGCCCAGCCTGCCTCATGCTCCTCACAGGTGTCCTGCACACTGGCCAAGTAGTTCTTAAATCAACGAAATACACTAATTTCCCTCTTCTTCCTGTGTCTGGGGACATACTTTCCCCTTGTTTCTTTGTTTCTCTATTTTTTCTCTCCTCTTCTTCCCAAAGGGTGCCTAGTATGATCTTTTCAATCACTGGTATTTCAAAAGAGACAGGAAAAGAGGTTGTCTTTAGCGGCCTCTGCATGTCTGAAGCAAAGAATTTGAATGGGCTTGACGACTTGCTCAGAACAAATGAATGAGGAATAAAGGGGAACAGATGCAAATTAGCACTTCAGTGATTACCCTGGCACACTAGCTATTATTATTGTCTAGAAGACTGCTAATTGGTTATTGAATATTTCTAAAAGTCTCTAACCTGGGTAGAGTCACATCAACCAGAAGCGTGATCTACGTCTGGCTCTGCAAAAGCATCAAAAACAAAGAAATAATTTCCCAATGATTTATTCATATCCAGTTTTCTTCATGTCTAAGATCTTGCCCCTCAAAGTGAGATTTATAAACTGACGGCATTAGCATTCCCTGGCAGTTACAAATGCAGAATCCCGGGCACCACTGCAGTTCTAGGAACCAGAAGCCACTTTTTAACAACTTTCCCGAGCGAGGGATGTGCACAGTCAAGTGTGCGCTGATCTAAGGCACACTGACTCTCATTTGGAGCTTACACTCACTGTTAGGCCATGGCTCTTCCTGATAAACTAAGTATTGAAGGTAATAATAACCAGGTGCCTGTGATATGTAAGATGTTGAGCTTAAGGACTGTGGGGATGTCTAACCATATAAAACAGTCTTTGCCCTGAAGGAGCTCATGGTCTAGATGGAAAAATAGGATACAAACCCATGAAAAGTGAGTAAGGATCTAGCAGAGCACAAACAACAGCGGACCAATGGGAGTTTACGATAGTCAGGGGCCTAGGGGATGGAGAGGTGGGATTTCAGACAAGCCTGAATGGTGGGAAGGATTTATGTAGCGGTAGGGGGAGCAAGGAGTTCTAAATTTTAGGACTTTTTTTCTTTTTGAATCTAAAGTCACAAAAAGAATAAAAGTGAGACAAAGAATGTTTCCTCTAATAAAGAAGTACAAGCCAAAGGCAGGCAGACCACACTTCCGAGAAAAGCAATAAAGTGTCTTTCTTTGTACACAAACGCAAGCAGAGAATTAGGCAGACTCCAGAAGGTGACAGTTTGCTGCCAGATTTCTAGTTTCCTTGAGGCATGTTTGGTGGCAGAGTGCTGAAGAGAAATAGCTCATAAGACATCCTTATAAGTACCAGCCTTGGGTCCCTGCACATGGAGGTCACGTCTCAAATTTTGGAAGATACTCATTGTTTCCAATGAATGTGGGCAGTTTGTAGAGGCATGAAATTGAAAAGGTCATGGATATGCATATCGTATTCTTCCTAAGCTAAAGTCTTCTCCTCATTTCAACAGAAAAATCCAGAGAGGAATGCATGACACCTTACTCCCTAATGAGATTGTTCAGATGGCGAAGGGATTATAGACATTTGGTCATCACAGTAAGTAAGGGTCCTAAGGTTGGAGCCACACAGCAGACCAGAAAAAGATGCTATAATTTGTCCCCATTGATGATCCTTGTCTTCCTTTAAAACTAATAAAACATAATAAAGGGCCTCTACCTTTCACTGAACTCATAATCTTATTTCAGCATTTTAATGATTCTTCTTTCTGATCTGTAGGGGCCACAATGCCCATCACGCACAATTACAGGGAAGATGCCCTTTCCAGGGTCAATGGCCCTACACAACTTTAGTAAATATGACTGGCATATTAGACTCTTATTATTTGATTAGCTTTGGCAATCAGGAGTTTAAGCTATAATTGCATCATGTCGAGTACATTTACATTGCACATGAATCCAAGAAAAGAATGTGATGAGTACACCATAGTTTTAATTCAGGGTTATCTAATTGTTTTATTCTAAAATACAGCTCCTCTCATCTTGCTGGAACCCACACACTAAATTAGGGACTTCTCACTGCCAGAATTCATTTGTGTTCTTGGATTTTCACTTTGAAAACTTTCGAAGGAGACCAGGAATCCTGCTGATAGCAGAATAAGCCTCAGCTATGAAAGTCAAACTGGTGATAAATATATTTTACAAAAACCCTAATCAGTCTTAATGAATACAAATAGCATAATGCCTGGATCAGGGGAGTCCAGGGTAATGTTCAGGATGGATTGTGGGTGGAATTCAACAATTTTTTTCAAAAAGGGAGACTGTTGAGGTAAAGGGGCCCTGGTTATGATAAACGGTAATGGCGGGGGAGGGGCATATGAAGCAATTGATTCATGCTTGTTTAATGTCTTTCAAGGTTAAGGCTTAAAAATACCTTTTCTGTTCAAGGCGATGAGAGAAGCTGAGTGCTTGCACATAGGTCAGGAAGTTCTTGAATCAGACTTTTTAGGTTTAGGTCCTGGTATTTCCAGTTTGTTCCAACACTAGAGGAAAGACTGGCTCTGTTGGGTTTACTGAAAAGCAGGGTACGTGTTTCTCTGTCTTTGCCAAGGAGGCTAATTTGGCTCTTTGTGACCCGGACTTTTCACCTGTTAGGTGAGAATGTAATACCAATTCTGTCATATTAAAAGAATATATATGAATATATTTATTATACACAAATACACATATCTTATAAGAATGTCGGGTATATATATGAAAAGCCTCAGTATTTGTTCTTATTGATGTTGTTGCAATAATAATATTTATTATTGTTATTGTTGAGCTTTAACTTAGCTGGTATTACAAGAAAATAAATCAACAACTTGGTCCCATGGAACGAAATTGTTTCTAAGTCTTTCGTTTCCCTTAAAGTGTGAAACATATAGAGTAAGTGTTTTAAATGGGATAATTGCTTCAACTAGGGACCTTGAGCTGCGAGCTGTGGGTTAGAAATGCAAAGGCTTAGCCAGTGGGAGAAGTGGCTGTGCTGCAGATATGCAAGGGAGATCCCTCAGGAGATGATGTCCAAATTAATATCTTGAGGACAAAGAGAAGTTAGACAGGCCGAGGTGGAAACAGAAGGCGTGTGCAAAGGCCCAAAGGCAAGGGAAAGTATTGCCATTTTAGAGAGTGCAACTATTTCATTTTCTCTGGACGTGATCATGGATAGTGGTGGTGAGAGAAGAGGCATGCAAAGAACAGGGAGAAGACTGTGATGAGCTCCTATGTCATTCCAAAGACTTTAGATTAATCCCGAGGACGAGGGGGAGCCGCTGAAAGATTTTACACAGGGAAATGAAGGTGGGAGTCATGGTCAGATCTGTGCATTTGAGCTATCATTCTGCTACAATGTAGTTAATGGATTGGAGAAGATTAATATTGGAGGATGAGAGTCTAATTAGAAGACTGTCATTATAATTCAGACAAGAGATCTTGGTACCCTAAAATAAACACAGAGGAGTTTTGTCATCTGTTTACTGGAATTCAATTATATGCTTTAAGTGACAAAGTGAGAGAAAGGAATTGGAGACAGAAAAACACATGAAAAAGCAGCACTTTAAATAATGCTAATAAAAGGAGTGTGTGTCCCAGAGAAAGCCCCAAATGGGAGTTATGACACTCTCATTCCATCGTTTTCTGGGCATCCCAGGGTACAGGCATCTCGCCGTGATAAATGTTATTCTAGTGTTCACATATGTACGTATTTTCACCCAATATGTCCCTTAAGTACAAATCAATGTCTTTATTTAGTGCTCAACTGAAGAAACAGAAATTCGCTCCAATGTAAGAGAGAAAACTAACTGTTGGATTTTCTTAGAAACCGTATGTCTGTCTCCACTGAACCATCTTCCTGTGGGATTCTCAAAGATAAGCATATCCGTACATGACTTACATCTTAGCCTCAACTGTTTAGAGCCTAATCCTTAAGTGAGCTGTGACTACCCTGCAGTGGCAATGGGAATAGGAAAAAGTAGGGGAATTGGAGACATATTCAGTAGGTAGAACTGACAACACCCAGCAAGAGGTAGGGCGGAGGAAGATTGATGCCCAAGGTTCTGGCTGGATAACAGGATCCAACCTTCCTCTTCCATTCACTAATATTGCCCCCCAAACTAGGGAATTTTTCCTCTACACCTTTGGGCTCTGGACTTTATAGGGGCAATCTGGATTTATTCGTAGAGAGTGATACTGGAAAAATAATGCTGTGGACTCATCTTCTCTCTCCTTGTGTTTATTCAGTGATAGGTTCAGATTTAAAGAAACACAAAAGACAGACAAAATTGAAAAGCTGTGATTAGATTTCACCAATGGTTAAAAGGAGTCTGTGGAATTCCCAGAAATTAAGATAGTCAGACCCTATAATCTACGCAGGAGGTTCAAAGCAAGTAGACTCCTTGGAACTAAAAGATATATAGTTGCCATTTGACAGGTGAATAAGCAGTGTGGCAATGAAAGGAAGAAAACTGGGGATTAGTCTAAACTCTGGGGAGGTAAATAATTTCCAGGGTTGACAGGCAGTCAAAGACAATCCAGGAAGATAGATGAGCCAAGATCAGTAAATCCTAGTATAATCCTCATGCCAGAGGCTGCTCTGACATGAAGGGCTGGTATATTTTCTAGGAATTTATCACATTTGTTTGGCTAGAGCCTCCATCCAGAAATCTGCCTAAATGCATTCATACTAGCTCTTGGAAAGGATGAATGGGGAGGAAACTGGGAGGGAGATTAGAGCGATGCATTTGTCTTGCTTCTCCAGAGAAACAGAACCAATAGGATAATGATTTAGTACAAGGAATTAGCTCACATGGTTATGGAGGCTGAGAAGTCCAAGGATTTACAGTCAGCAAGCTGGAGACTCAGGAAAGCCAAGGACATGGTTTCTGTCTGAGTCTGAAGACCTGAGAACCAAGAGAGCTGAGGGCCCCCATTCCAGTCTGAGTTTGAGACTGAAGGCAGGAGAAGATAGCTCATCTTCAGTTTGAAGACTGTCAGGCAAGGAGACAGGAAGTTCTCTTTTACTTCACCGTTTTTGTTCTATTCAGGCTTTCCATGGGTTAGATGAGGCCCATCTGCATTTGGGAGAGCAATTTGCTTTATTCAGTCTACCGATTCAAATGTTACTCTCATCCAGAAACACCTTGACAGACACATCCAGAAATAAATATCTGAGCACTCTATGGGTCAAGTTGACCCATAAAATCAACCATCTCTGGGGCTTTGGGTTTTCTCTCGATTCAAGTAGAACAGCTCTGATTGGATGAACCTTCCCTTGTAATTTGACTTGAAGAAAAGACTCTGACTATAATGAAAAGTTTGCAGCACACTTCCAGAGCTGGAATCACCGAAGCACTTTCAGTATTTATTGACAAGTATCCACTTGCCCCCGTACTTGTTTTCATAATCCCTTAGATATACCAATGTTTGTTTTGCTCTCTTGAAGAATCCCTACCAAGATTATATATTTAAAAAATAAAATTTAAAAAGATTATATGTGTAAAAAAATAAAATAAAATAAAAGAATACCTACTTATTCCACATAGCTCACTCAGATGAACAATTCCTGCCTTACATATTTCTCTGGTTTCCCAAGGCTTTGCAATGCGTCATTCCTACATGACCTCAGGTTTCTTAAAATAGGCAACTTCTCACCCAAAAGGCATCAGTTTGTCTCTTCAGTGTTTGCCACAGAATTTACCCTTCAGTTTGCACTGTGTTATGACATTATCATTTGTAATGCTTACGTGGCTATGAATCAAGCCATCACAAGTAGGATCAGAGGTTGACCAGAAGGCGATGGATCTGCACCAGTTCCTCCCTAGATCTTTCTCGGGAGCTCCTGCAGGAAGAAGCAAAATTGAATCCAGAATCAGAAGGCTTGAAGAGAAATCTTGGCCAAGTTCTAATTTTCCCACCATTTTGATTCCCATTAGTGTTGAGGAAATTCTTGTAAAACACTCCACAGATATTTAGGAAGTGAAATAGATGAACAACAGCTAAAATATGCTCCAATAGGATAGAGTTTCAAAAAATTTCAGGTGCCCTAGCCACACAAAGGGATGGTATTTTTGAAGAACACCAACAAGTAATCATTTTATACTACAAAATATATATATGATTGCACTAAATCAGATACTACCGATACTATATTATAGTAGGGATGATATCAAGTGCCAAAGGTTCAGGCCAAAGTTGTGGGAAAAGGCTGCAATCATTCTCAAGTTTAATGGTAAATTCTGTATCTCTTTTGAGCACTACTGAATTAGGTTATGGAGGGTTACGTTTGTAAATTGTTTATGTGTGCTATTTGTTCGCTTTTAGTATATTAATGCAACTGAAAAACAAAATACATTATATACCTGAATATGATATCATACACAAATTTTATATTTCCCTTATTTACTAACTAATGGGGCTTTTGATACTTAAACTTAAATTTCATGCAGTCAAATCTACCTAAGATACTGAATCTATCTCAGGTACTCAGACTTTGCTTCAAGACTAAATTGACTTGTGATGATTCATAATCAGTTTTATGAGGTCATATAACTAGTAAGTGAGGTAACTGAGATTTGAATTCAGTTCTGTCTGATACGTAAGTGCCTTCCACTCTCAAAGACTCAATGAGCTAAATTATACTCTCGTTTCTCTTGATCCAAGATGTATGACTGATTTTCAGTGTAACTTTATTGAAACGAGAATGTTACATCTTTATCGATGGAAGACCGCTCTGTTGAGATAGTGAGTGCGTTGTATGGCTCTGGCTTCTTCACTCAACTTCCTGTCCTCTGCTTTTGTGGCATAAAACACAAAGTACAAAAGAATGGATACCAGAAAATCCACATATTGATTTTACATATATTTAACTGAAATAAATATAATGCCTGGATTGAATAAATTAAAAAAAAACACTTAAAATAGTGTAAATGGAAGGTTTGATAATAACAAAAGAAACAAGAGATGGGGAAAAATCACATTATTCAAATAAAGTGTTACTTCAGTTAATGGGGCGTACGGCTCTGAGATGAAGTATTTTTATAATGAAATGATTTTATCGACACAGGTTAAGACTGAAGGTAAGTCGGAAACACAGGACATTAACACAAAGAGTGGTGGCACTGTCCATTACAAGAACAAATGTCACGAGTAGAAGATGCTCACCCTGCAACTTCAGAGAGACGCCGCTGACAAATTCTTTTGAGGAACACTCTCACTTGAATCATTCATTCCACGAGTCTTTACTGAGGCCAACGAAGTGCCGTGACTGAAGTACTGAGTCTCAAACAGCGACCTTGGCCTTTCCGCAGGGAAACACAATCTACGGAGAAAGACAGGTGGTAAAAGAACCATAGCCCAGGGCGGAAAGGAAAAAACAACATACAGCAAAACAGGGTATGCTAGACTGGGTGGGCAAACCGGAGAAAGGTTAGTTGAATAGGTGGTATTTAACTAAAGGCCTGAGAAATAAGAGGTATTTTTCAATGAAAGAGCAACTTAGAAGAAGGAAAAGACATGTGAATATGCGTAGACAGTGTTTTTAGGGTACACTGAGTAGCTTAGAATGAGTAACACAAAAGGTTCATAGAGGCATACAGTGGTAAATGGAGCCAAGTTCAGTGATGACTCTTTTGAGTGTAAGTGATAGACATCTAAATTAAACCAGTATAAGCAGAAAGAGGTCAATGGAAGGACACTAGATTATTCATTTCATGGCCTGCTCGTGTGTAAGAGAGTGCACGGAAACACCTGAGCCTCAGAACCCAGGAGAAACCATGTCCTGAATCTCAGTCACCTTATTCTCCTGTCTTTTCTCTCAAAATGGTGCTGTTATACTTCTCCAGACCTTATGAGTCCAGTGATCCACTCAGTCATGGGTTTTACATGGTACAACCTGGGGGCCACTGACCCAGCTTGGGTCAAGAACCCACCACAAACCATTACATTTCCTGGCAGAAGAAAGAGGAGGGGTTGCTGTACAGATGGCGCTCAGTTCTACTGAGTATGGGGCTTGGCGGCACTGGCACTTGCAACTTTCAAGAATATCATGGACCTCCCAGTGATCTTTCCTCTGGTCTTCTTTATTTATTTATTTATTTATTATTTTAGAGAGACGGGAAGGGAGGGAGACAGAGAAGGAGAGAAACAGCAATGTGTGGTTACCTCTCACATGGCCCTCACTGGGGACCTGGCCCGCAACCCAGGCATGTGCCCTGACTGGGAATTGAACCGGGACCCTCTGGTTCCCAGCCCGTGCTCAATCCACTGAGCTACACCAGGCAGGGCTTTTCTCTGGTCTTCTTTCCCTTCCTGCCTCAACTGGTGAACCCTCACCCAGTTTCCATTTCCCTCGATCATCCTCTCTTCCTCTTCTTATGGCTTTTCACTGTTCAGCGGCTCCTTCTCGCTGGGATGCCCTTTTCCAGGTATTTTTCAAAGCACAAAGGCACCAGCTGAATGGTCCATAGCAAAAGTAATCAGCCCTAAATTAAGATGCTACTTTCTTTCATTCATGTTTTTACTCATCATTTGCTCATTAATCTCTTGGCAGGAAGAGTTAGGATAAAGAAATTAAAAATAATAGAGATAATAATAGCTTAAATGTATTTAGCTATCACCATATGCTAAATACTATAGCTGTATTATCTCCTCTCATCGCACATAGTAACTCAATTATTTTAAAACCAAATAGTGTAGCTGGAATATAAAGCTAAGCTCTTTGACTCTCAAATCCTTGTCTGACGTGAGGAATACGATATCTGTCCCAAAGAGGATCCCTGCATAGTAGACAAATGATGTACAAAGTAATAAACGCTATGACATTGTTAAGCATTGGTTTAGTAATGCCCAATTAGTAAGAACACCTGGAGTAGAGAGGCACCTGACCCATTCTAGGAGGGAGGGAGGCTTCAGAGAAGACTTAGCCTGAGGTACAGGTGACCAGGTGAGGAAGGGCTCAAACGGCTTCTCTGGGTGGGAACAAACAGTCCCCCATGCAGAAGTGAGAAGGTGGTGGGAGTGAGTGCTCACTGAGTAGTCCTCATTGAATAGGTTTAGCAGAAGTGGTACTTACGTTGGGATGAAGAGCAGTGGCAACAGATATAACTAGAAAATCACGTAAGAGTCACATGAGAAGGGTGTTGTATATTACACTGAGGACTTTGGACTTTCTCCAGAGGCAGTAGCTAACCTCTGAAGGATTTGAAACACGATCAAAGTAATAATTTAGAAAAGTCATTCCTAGAAGCAATGTAGAGGCCAGAGACCTGGAGACTTAATTAAGAAGCAACATTTGGGCCCGGCTGGCATAGCTCAGTGGATTGAGCACGGGCTGGGAACCAGAGGGTCCTGGTTCGATTCCCAGTTGGGGCACATGCCTGGGTTGTGGGCCAGGTCCCCGGTGAGGGCCATGTGAGAGGCAACCATACATTGCTCTTTCTCCTTCCCTTCTCCTCTCTCTAAAAATAAATAAATAAAATCTTTAAAAAAAAAAAAGAAGCAACATTTGGGGCAGGTTTAAGTCTTTCATTTCTATATGCCCAGGGCCTATGCAATTCTTGAAAACTGGCATGAATAAAGGGACTGCTACAGTAACCTAGGCAAGAAATAGGAAGGCCTGGTTAAGACAGTTGCCGTGGGATGGAAATTGTAGGATACATTCTCAAGACGATAGAACTTTAAAAGACTGCCTCTGCCTTTCAGTTCATTGGCTATTACATTTTCTTTTTTTATTCTGAACTATATTAAACATTTAGCGGTACAGAAAATAATATACAGTTTACCACCTACTAGTAATACAACTCAACTTAACATGCCACATTTGCATTATGTCTGAAATATTTTAAATAACATTGTTAGAAGTTATAATTATTATTTGTAATTTCTTTATTGTATAAAAGTTGATTGAGGTGATGCACCATAATTTACTTGAGCACTTTTTCTATTGTTAGATTTATAAGCTACTAGTCATTTTTGACATCTCTCGCTCTTAGAGAAGAATGCTGTAATAAACAGCTGCAGACATAGCTGAGTCCTTGAGAAGGATCGCTTCCTCTCCTTCGCTGTCCCTTTTGCCCAGTATTGGTAGAGATCAGAGTGCCGGAAGGGACCGTTCAGGTACAGCTGATGGAGACATACAGGTTATTACTTGGTTGAAGGCTATAGAAGGGTTGTGTGATTAAATGGCTGGGGAACCATTCTTGGAACAGTGACTTTTTTTTTGACAAAATATTATTTTTATCCCAGTTACTTAAAAATATTTTAAGACTGTATCCATATTGTCTGCATTTAGATCATGTTTATCATGTAGAAGCTGCTCAATATATATTTGCTGAATGCATGAATGAACCAATGAACAAGAGAAATGCAAACAAATCAACTAAAAAGACCAAAGCCCATTTCGTGTGCATTTATTTGTGTTCAGGATCCTAAGTCACAAATTCCTTCAAGAGATGATAGTTCTGTCAGGATCAGAATATGATGGGAAGGTTTAGAAAGAAGTCAAATTAACGGTAAGAAACGAGATGTCCTATTTCAGAGAGAATCAAATCTGCTAGAACCCTCACGTGAGTAATAGTGGGAATTAGGCTGATAAACCGTTGCTCGCACGGGAGGGACTGCGGCGCAGGGGCAGGCATCAGGAACCGACTGCGATTTAATATCTGTTCCGCCACTGACTGAAATCTCAAGTAAATCCATTGGAAAAAATCTATATGCTTTTGAGTTTAGTCTCTGGAGACCAGCTCACTAGGTTTCACCAGGAACTAGTGATGAGGACTATTTACTTAAGCTTTTGCAGTTTTTGTTTTCTAAATATATATATATGTATATATATACGATATTTAATCCATATAGTAGTTGAACAGGGGGCAAATTTATTTATATAGGAGACACGATCCCTGTGTCTCTGTTCTAGGCTCACAGTAGCAAACACTGTTTCCTGACTTCCTGCTACTCAAATTGTAATCCCCCCTGAGCATCAGAGTCACATGAGAGCTTTTAAGACACACAGAAGCTCAGACCCCATCCCCCACAACTATTGAATTAGAACCAGAATTTTAGCAGAGTCCACGGAAGTTCTGTGCCATGAACATACGAGCAGCGCTCTTCTGCCCGCCAGTCGTTTTTACCCCCCGTTTGAACTACTGATTTCAGCGAGTGCATTGAGTTCAGCCCTGGGAGAGGAGTCCTGACCATCCCAGGCCAATACTAACGCTTCTGCTTCCCTAAAAGCAGCACAGAAGCACCAGAAGTTTATTTCATTTTCTCAGCTACGTTCTGAAGTTGGAGTTACATCCTTCTGGCCATTGTTGGGAGGCTTCTGGGAATGTTTTTCTCTCCCTCTATACTTCTTCCCACACATCCTGCTTCTTCTCTCTAAATGCTGTAAAGGATAAAATTCCTGAGTTTGGGCTGCCATTCAGTGCCCAGATGACAAGAAGGAGAAAATGTCGATACAGTGAGGATGGAGTCCTTGAGAATATTACTGACTTGTTGAACCAGCCCTGCTACCACCTACTTTGAGTGTTTTTATTAAGAGAATACGTGGTGCAGAATTAACCTTACCAAATCCAAAGGGCAGCCTGGCTTTTGCCCTTGACTACTGGGCAGTGATCTCGGGTCCTTGGAACATCATGCCTGATATCATCATGCATCACGCATGACCCTTTGTTTGGCTGGGGGTTTTTGATGGAGGTGGTGGTATTGTAACAGGGTGCAGCCAAGAGGGGGGCCCCCAAAGAGGGATTTGTAATGGGGTCCAGAAGAGCTTGGAGATAATTGGCTCCACACCAAAGGGCCACACCTGCCCTGAATGCTGGCAGCTGTGGCCAATTTTGGGAGGAGCCGGAAATGAGGCTGCAGAGAAAGATTGGCACTGGGATTTAAACCCAGATGGGGCAGCCACTTGGTGTCTCTTTTTGGGACCACATGGCTTGGGTATCTTGTTGGGACCACGCAGTTTGGGTGAGAGTCAGGACCATGTGGCTTTGGAAGTGCTCCTTTTTTGCCACGTGGATGGTGCTGGGAGCCTGTGTGGAATACAGTACCCCAGATGGGGCAGAGGGAGAGGGAAGGACCGTGTGCATTTGTGCATATTCTAAAGAACTTTAGTCTGTACAACTTCCAAATAAATAATAATTCCTTTCCTTTTATGTCTCTCCTCTGGTGGTGGGCAAAGCGAACCTGGTAAGGGGGAGGAACCCCCGGGGAAAAAAGGGGAGTCTTTCATATCGTTCAACCCCCCCCATCTGTTCCGTAACAGTACCAGTTCTGCCTCTAAATGGATCAACCTGCCCTCTGGAAGGGTCGGAGACTACAGCTCAGACATGCAGGCAGTCTGTTAATAAACCCCAATAAAAACTCTGGACACCAAGGCTTGATGAGTGAGCTTCACCAGGTTGGCAATAGTCTAATTGGATTAGACTAAGTGGGTTCTAACATTTAGTAGGAAGACTGAATGCTGTCCTTGACTCCACAGGGAGAGGCGACTGGCAGCTCCATGTCTGGAATCGGCCCATGGCTGATTTTTACCTACATGCTTTCCTCGTAATAAACCATGAGCAGCAGTTTTCAGTGAGGTCTGCGAGTTCTTCTAGTGGCTTATAGAAACTGAGGGCTGTTTTGGGAACTCCTCAAACTTGCAGTTCTAACCAGAAATGAGGAGGTATGAGAAACTGTTTCCTCTAACTCTGACAGTTGGCTAAAACTCTTCACAGAGAATAGTGTATTCTACCCATTAAGCCACTATCGGTTGGAATTTCCGTTGTCAGAGTCAAACTCCTTCTAAAAGATACTCCAGTGGTTCTCAACCTTTTTGGTCTCCAGACCCCTTTACACTCTTTTAAAAATACTGAAGACTTCAAATAACTTTTATATAGGTTAACTCTGTTAATATTGACTGTGTTCAAAATTAAAACAAGAGGTTAAAAATATTTACTTATTAATCCATTTATTAATCCACTGTTTATGGTAACAATAAACCATTACATGTTAACGTAAGAAGAGATATAAAATCTATAATTATATTTTTATATTAAGTTGAGAGAAACAGTGTTGTTTTACATTTTTAAAAACTCTTAACTGTTTGGCTTAATAGATGATGTTCTTCTATCTGCTTCTGTGATATGTTGAAATACATTGTTTTGGTTGAAATATTTAAGAGAAATTAAGCCTTATGATGAAATGTAACTGGAAAAGGGAAGAGCATTTGAATAGTTTTTTTTCAGATGTCTGTAGATTTCTTTTTCTGATAAATTAGTCAAACCCAGCAGACGACCCTTTCTTAAAGATTAGTTGCAATATGGAATCTGAAATTATATCACTGAACTTCTCATACTTTGTTACCACGCATATTCTGTACCATTATTCACGTAACATCATACACTGGTCACCCAGAGAAAAATTGTTTTACCATGTCTCATTATGCGACACCGGTAGGTCACATTTGTTAATACTACGACTGAACTCATCAGAAATGTCTTCAAGTTTCAGGAAGCTGAGAAGCTGATGATGGACAATACAAGTTTCCCAACATTCTAATTTTCTCTTGAAATATGTGATGGTATCATTGGCGTCAAATCTCGTCAGTTGTTTTTCTCAGATAGATGGCCTAATTTTAGATAATGTTTAAATACCTAAGTTTGTCTGTCAATCATTCTTCCAAGTAAAAAATAAGCCCGGCTGATGTAGCTCAGTGGATTGTGCGCGGGCTGGGGACCAGAGGGTACCGGTTCGATTCCCAGTCGGGGCACATGCCTGGGTTGCGGGCCAGGCCTCCAGTGGGGGCCATGTGAGAGGCAACCATACGTTGCTCTTTCTCCCTCCCTTCTCTCTCTGAAAATAAATAAATAAAATCTTAAAAAAATATATATTCCATGAAAACTGTGGCCAGTTTAACTTGTAGCTTAAATAACCGCACAAAGATTTTTGTTCTTGTGGAAACAATCACACTGTGGTATTCAGCAGACTAGCTTTGTGCACACATCCTACTTTATTACAAAGATTGTTTTAAAATCACATAGATTTATGGCCAATATTTAATCAAATTAATAATTTTTACTGCTTTATCAAGGTCGTTCCTATGTGAAACTGGCATATCTTTAATGAAAATGTGTGCCAGAGAAGAATTCAATGTTCGGTGCCATGGTCTTAGTTCACATTGAGTTGCCAGTCATTTTACCCACTGCTTGCTTCTGTACCATTACTGCAAATGTTAAAGCGAAATATGTCAAATGACATATATATTACTAAAATAATTTTGACCTCAACACCTTTTCGTGACACACTAATGGCGTGAAGGATGTGGCATTGGTTTTAAGGAAGCAGCTCGGTGACATCAGGGTGTGCATCCCATTGGTCCCAGGGCGAGCTGTGAGTTCTGGAGGAAGGCTCTGCACGGTCCAAACTCTTCCTCTGCTGTCCCTCCCATTGCCCCTTCCACCTTCCCAGCAATGGATCTGAAGACTCGTTCGCACTAATAGAGTGGCTAAAGTCAAGGGCTTTGACGTCAGACGGTCTTGGCTCTGTCTTATGTTAGCTGGAACCTTGGGCAAATTCACTTCTTTGTCTTGGCTTCCATTGTTGCATTTGTAGAATGGAAACCATTGACAGGTTGTTTTGCGAACTGAACAAGCAAATAATACAAGGTACTTAGAGCTCTCCTCGATGCTGCAAAAACTATCAGCAAGAGTTAGTTGTTTTTATTACCATTATTTAATAATTTACTCCTTCTAGTGAGATTTTCACGTGAGCCAAGGATATCTTGTGCCATAGGACTGAATTTCCATGATGGGATTTCAGGTACAGTCAGCAAGCAGGTTATGTTGTTTTTAAATCTTTGGGTCTAGTTGTTGGGAAAGATAGAGATTTCAGAGCTCCTGGAACCATCCCTGTAGTCCTAGTTACTCATATTAAATGACTGTGTTAATAAGCTTATTCATAACGTTCAGCCAATACTATCTTCCCAAGGAATTCCACGAGGAGGTAGTTATGTCTTTGTTCGGTACATACACTCTGCTAACATCCTCACAGGGCAATCTGCACATGGTTGAGGCCTGATAATGCATGCAAACTCTATAGCCTCAAAAGAAAAAAAACAACACTCATTTGCAAGTGAACTGCTCCTTCAGAAAAAAATATTCTCTAAAAGCAATATTTTCTGAGTTTCACTGATCAAACCAAATAAAAAAATATGAAGAGAAAGAAAAGAAAAGAAATCTTGAAATAACATGTGTCTTCTGGCTCTAGCTCCCAGCAGCGCCTTGTGAGAATGCTGTCTCTCCTCGGTCCCTTTGGAGACTAAAAACGCAGCTGCTTGTTGCCTAAGAGCAATAAAGGCTTAAAAATTATTTCCCTACAAAAAGAAAAACAGGTTATTGCAGGTATTCATATTAGCTTCTGATCCAGCAGAGAATGGCTTATATAATTGTATTTGGGGAACTCTCTTATAGAAAGAGATTTATAGTTTGCTGGGGTTTTTCTTGTGGTTCATAAAAAAACTATTTGTATTTTAAAATATAGACTCTCAGCAAGTGTCACCCTGAAGAATTGGGACTACTAGACTATTTTGTTACATTTTAGGGGATTAAAAAAAAAACAGGCGACAGTTACACTATTAAGGCACAGCCATGGAGCGGCCACCCTCCACCTCATTACTCAGGGCTCTCTTTAGTTCAATTATACACCTCCACGGCTAAGGAAGATAGATGGAGGTCATTTGGGAGCCGTAAACCACAATGCCTTGAATGCAGAACTATGTTCTTAAACTGATTTACACCTTGTTCTCCGGTGTTCTACAGCCAGGGCTTGGATTGAAAGGCACGAGCCATGATTGAAAAGGCTTTTCCTTGGTTTTAACATCACAGCCCCTGCTGGCCAGTGATTATTACCTTCAGAGAATGTCGCCTTCGTGACTTCAGTGGTGACAGCAAAACCAAACCAAACTAAGAGGGAAATCGGGGTTCTTGGTCAGAATAGCCTCTGGGGAAGGAGAACGACATTGACGTCTCCTGTAAGTTTTAACGTGAGAGTGCGTGTGGCCCCCGCGGCAGAGCAGCTGTGTGATGGAAAGAAGGAGTTTGCTTTCCCAGCACTGACAACACATGCGTTGGGCTGCTCTGATTTAACGCCCGCGTATCTCCCGGTGTGAAAGATGTAAAGTGTGCTAAAGGAAGTCAATCACACAGGGAAAATCCACATGAAACTTCGCGGAGGAAGGAGGGGTCTTTATAAATTTAAAGTAAGTGTTGTCTTCCTGTCCTCTGGCTGCTATTCTGTAATGTCCTGGGTTCAATTTCTGGAAATTCTCCCCTACCTGTTCCTTTACTGTCACTTCCGAATGTCGTCACCAATGGGAATTAAAAAGCACACTAGAAAATAATTAGCCAAAGGGAATGAAAGTGCCTCTAAACTGCATGCTCTCCTTCCCTGTGTAAAGTTGAATGGAGGGATGTGTCAGGAAATATGAATTCTACTGCCCCCAAGTTTACCCTAACGGGTCACCAGGAACAAAATAGCCTGGATCTTTCAGTGATATGTGATGTCATTGGACGTGTATCCACAATGCCAAAGGATTTCATAAAAGTTCACCTCCGAATTACAGGCTATAAAGAGTTTTATTCCCACTGATAGGTTTTCATTTAGAAAGGAATAGATCTTTCCAAGAACCTACTTGAAGCCAGCACAGAAGCAATCCTGTTTTCTCCTCAGAAGAAAATAATAATTGAATTTAAGTCATATACCAGGTCTTCTGTAACATATTTTCTCTACGTAAGTTCATCTTAAGTTAGATTCCTTTTTTTACAAGATGGTATTTAAGATGTTTCTTAAACTCCTAACAGCCTTAAAAACAGTGGAGTTATAAAACATTTCATTAACATTTAAAGTTATCTTAGACATACGGCTGAGCTGTAGAAAGTATTTTTAAGGGCTAAACATTTTATGGCCATCCTAACAGTGCCTTATAAAAGAGCTGAAACATTCTAAAGCTTTGCTCTGCCCTTAGATTCAATAGATCTTATGGAATGCTATCAGTAGAGACTGAAATGGAACATTTTTCTCATTCCACATAGGTAGGGTTTTGCCTTTGAAATTGTATTTGTCGTTGTTAACAAAGAACCCATCTGTTACGCTTTTGAATACCTGCTATACATTTCACATGATCGGAGCCTTCTGGGTTGATGTCATGCTGTGTGATGCTCCTTCTTACGGACAGCACTTCCCCTGCAATGGCAAGCCTGCCCCTAAGGACCTCCTTCCTAGAACGCTCCTCCCCCAAGCATATGTAGGGCTAGTTCCTGTTCACCTTTGCGTGGGATGAGCTCAAAATTCCCTTCAGGAGAAGTCTGCTGTGACCATCTCTGTCCCAAGTCTCTCTCTATCACATTACCATGTTTATTTTTATTTTTTTTCACTGCACTTATCATGATCTGAAATAGTTTGGCTTCTTTGTGTTTATTATCTGTCTCTTGCAACTTTAGGAAACTCTGTGGGTGTAGAAACCTTGTTTTGCTTACTGCCAAATCTGCAGACCATGGAGTGCTAGGCAGGCATGCAGGCAGCTAATATTAGTTGGAATGAATAGGTTTCAAAAAGCTTGGGAAACTCTTTATAGCAGTTCCTGAATACCCTTGTCTCCCTTCTCCCCTTCCCCCTCCCCTCATAATTGCTAATAAGGTGAATACTATTGAGTAATTAAAAAGAGTTAGAAATCTTTAAGCAGTGAGAAGAAACCATTCATGAATAATTGTAACCTAGGAAAGCAAGTTACAGAATAATTAATTTAGAAGTGTATATTCCATTTCATGGCCCCAGCTGGTATAGCTCAGTGGATTAAGTGTGGGCCTGTGAACCAAAGGGTCACTGGTTCAATTCCCATTGGGGGCGCATTCCTGGCTTGTGGGCCAGGTACCCAGTAGGGGGAGCTCAAGAGGCAACCACACATTGATGTTTCTCTCCCTCTTTTTCTCGCTCCCTTCCTCTCTCTCTAAAAATAAAATAAATAAAATATTTTTAAAAAGAAGAGTATATTCCATTTTAGTTAAAAAAATAAAATATACAATTATGTACATGAGTTAGTATATAAATAAAACATTTTTAAAAATTTGGTAAATAATAGTAACTATTTCTGGGATAAATAATTACATGAGATTGTATTTCCTAAATTATATGTCTATAGTATTTTAGTTTTTACAATGAACAATTAGCTATTGATAATTTGCTATAACCCAGGGACTATTCTTGATGTTAATTAGTCTATAGATGGACAAGTCAAAGTTCCTGCCTTCACAGGCCTCCCATTATATTGAGAAAAATAGATCTGATAAAGAAAAATAAAGCCAAGTTAAGACACAGAGAGAGAGATGAGATGGTTAAAGGAGACTTTTCTGATGTGACATCTGAGCAAAGATATAAACAGGATGTGTCCAGTCAGGAAAGCCTTGTTTATGCTGGAGTAACCCACAACCACAAAGCCTCCGTGGCTTAAATAACAAAGGAGAATTTGTTTCTCACCCACATACATGTCCGACTTGGCCTGGTGAGGGCTCTGCAGCCGTGTGCAGTAATGCCAGCCAACGGAGCTCCGCCACTTGGAGCGGTACCACCTGGAACACGCGGCCTTCCTGATGTGGCAGGAGCGCAGAGGGCTGGAGTCAAACAGCACAGCTAAATTCCACTAAACCCTCCACTAGAAGGGACACGTCCCTTCTGTTCACATGCCATTGACCTATCGTCACAGTCAGCCCCTGTGCACCCAGGAGTAGTAAAGAACCAGAGACTAGTGCACAGTCGTGATGCTGACCATATAGAGAAAGGCATATCAGTATCTGGAGAGCAAGTCCCAGTAAAAGGGACAGAAATTGCAAAGACCCTGAGGTGTGTATATGCTTGTGTTCCACGTAGGTAGGCAAGGTGGCTAGAGTGAGATAAATTAAGAAGAGAAGGAAAAGGAAAAGTTTGAAGAGGTAGTCGAGTGTCAGATCCTGTAGGGTCTTGTAACCCATTATTATTATACCGATTGTGATGGGAAGCCGCTGGGAGGGATGTGAGCCTGGCAGTGATGCTATCTGATTAATGAAGCACTCCTGTTATCATAACACGGCAGCAACGTAGAAGTAGGCATAATAAACAACAAAAAAATGATGATAGACTATCAACCTGAATAAATACAGAAAGGGAAAGAAGAGACACTAATCAGTTGGATAAATAGAGACCCAAATGGTTTTAAGATAAAAGCAGTTCCAAGGTTTTGATTGCACATAAATAAATCCCTCAGCTCGTTTTTTTTTTAAACACCAGCTGAAACCCGAAAATATCAGCAAAACACAAAAAGAATATGAGCTCCTTTAATATGGGTAAACAAATTAATTGAGTGTGCACAGATGGCTACTGCACGGAGCAGGTGATAGGGCAGCTTTCCGTGGAAGCGTTCGATTTCCTGCTGCTTAGGAAAAGAAATACATAGGTCCTCTGAGAAGTAATTTGCCATTTCAACATGGGTTTTATAGTCTCTCATTCCTTCTCAGGGTTTCTGGAGACTGAGTACACGTGTGTTTTTTTCCTAGACGCAAGTAAGTGGAGATGACCCTGGTACACTTGGTATATTTCTGAGTGCATAAGGTTAGTCAAAACTCAGTTTCCCAGGTTCACACTAAGCATCCTATCCCACTAGTAGACCTTTGGGCCTCCTTGGGCCTATTCCTGAAATCATTAACTGAAATTGTAAAAGGCAGATAGTGTTATGTGAATATAAATGACCATAAATTGAAAAAAAAAGTCAGATGTCCTATAGGTCATACAGGAGGTGTGGTATATTTAAAATAAAAGCAAGAAGTTCAGGATTCCAAATAAAAGGCCCAGAGACAAAAAAAGAATTCAACCTGTGAAACATGACACCTGGCTGTCTTCCCACTGATACTCTCCTCCATTTCTTGCCCCCTCTCACTGCTCCCTTAGGTAATGAGGTCACCTAAAGCTCTTCTCTAGGCTTAGAATAGAGTCCCTTTGACTTCTAACTATACCCCTCCTCTTTTTTAAAGGCTGATCTCAATTTTGTCATCAACATGGTAAGAACTTCTACCTCACTGAGTTGCTTTTACGATTTAATAATAGAAGTAATAATAATAATTTTAACGCACTTAGAACAGTTTCTGGCACCTATAAGTGATCCTAATCTTAGGAAATATAAAACAAATATATAATAGAGACATTTTCAAGGTAACTTTAAAAGTAAATTGTAAACAGTAAAATAAATATAAATAAGTAAAATTCGAATGAGTTCTTCCCACACTTCTGGAAAGGGTTGTGTGTCCCTTTTACAGTCCATAGACATCACTGAGAAGATCACTGTGCAAGCTCTCATACAGGCCAGGGAACACTGGCAAAAATCTAATTCATGAAGTAGGATAGGAATTCACTTACATAAAATCACAGAATTCTAAAACTGGAAGATAGCTTCTGAACCACTTTCCGCAGCCTCTACTGTTTTATGGATAAAGTATCAGAAATCCAGACATTGAATGTTGTGTCCGAGTCACATGGTTCCAGAGTACTGGAAGAAGTAGAAGCAAGAATCTCCTCGGAACTCAAAGAAAGGAACCACGAGACAGAAAACAGTTCTGCTTTTCACCCGGCCACCAGTAAAACAACCTAGATCCAAATCACCGCTATCGTTGTGCCCCAGAATGTTCCTGAAAATACCTTACCAGTTTTGGTGATAGTCATTTTAGACATTTTTACATCTGACTTCCATGTTAGATAAACAAGCTTTTTTTTCTAGGAAACCGAGAAAGAAGTTGTGTTGAGTTGGTAGGTATGAAACATATTTATGGGGAATAATTCCCATGAAGAATAATTAAATACCACTTAATCATAGTGGTGTGATGATGATAGATAATATTATGTTAATCCAATGGGCATTGTCAGATGATTAGAGTCCCCGTTTAGGGTCCTACATAATTATACTTCCTATCATGGCAGAGACTTTGGTGCCTTTTGTTAATCAGTATCACTCCAAACCACTGGGAGACATTCAGCCAATCAAACCACTCAATTAGTGTGGTTGAATGGTCTTGACCTCATAAATATGAATAGAGGATGTACACAATAGAGCAGTAGTTTTAATGACAATGAAACTGCCATGAGGGACAAAAGAAAGTGTGGATTTAAAAAAATAATTAAAATTGCAATGAGAAAAATCATAATTAGCTGTGAGGATTACATATATTTGTTAAAATGTTCCTCACTTGCCTTTTGGACAAGAGCCAGAGTGAGTCATTTTGTACGTTATTTCTTTCAGATATGTACATCCCAGTTGCGGTAGCTGGACTTATGTTGCATTTAAATAATGTAAAGATCCATGTAAATATTTGGACAACAGAAGCAGAGGATAAGAGTTCAAACAGGCTCTAGAACCAAGTGGCACAAGGTTTAACTAGAAATATGAAACTTGAATGGTGCCCCATCAGTACGTCATGGTTCGAAGGCAGCGAGCGCCCTGGGAAGCATGTCAGTCAAAACCCTCGGACCCGTGGCACTACACAACGGTGTGAAGGAGGAGAGTATAAACTGTGTCATGTTTACTCACTTAGTCCTCTCATTGCACTTTCACCCCTTCCAAAAAGGGTTGTGCTTTTGCTTACAGAGATGCAAAAAAAAAAACCAAAAAACAAAACCAAAAAAAACAGAGCAAAATGGCATACATTATAAGTATAATTATTTGAGAAAGAGAACAGAAATGCAAGAGCTGGGTCCTGAATAAAGACATGGATGAAGTCGGTGTACAAACATACGTACCATGACATTTTACATAGAGGAGGTTGATGTGATCTGAATTCATCCCTCGAGTCTCAGATGTTACCAGGTTTGCATAAGCAAGCGAAGTCATGAAGATATTCACTAATTAGTGTCCACTCTAACCACGGTCTCTGTGCTTAACCCTAGCCTCTGTCCTCACCAGTTGAGTCCTCTGTCAATCTCTCCCTGATACTTGCCATTTTCCAATGCAAACATTGCACGTTGTGTTGTTGAACTTGCAAATTTCAAACGATATGTAGGGCTTCATGGAGTGGGCAAAAATCGGATTGGATAACTGTTGGAATCACAAATGAGTGGCAAACGAGGACCGGGCAGAGTTATGCTAGTTAATAACCAAATACGGGAAAATGAATGACGAAGACAGGACTGGTGTATGCTTCAAAAGCAAAAGATTTGAATATCAAAAGATTAAGGAAGGCCCATGGGGGAATTGATGAGGCTCTTGAATATTTCTGAGGAAATGACCTTCTATGTCTTACTATGAAAGTCAAATGTGAAAGATGTCTTCTAAGCGATCACACGACTTTATCAGAAAACAATGCCAAGTAAATACACTTAAGATTTTTTGGCTTGATACATTAATGCATAGTTTTCAAGTATGTTGAAGATGAAAAAAAAACAACTTTTTAAATAATTTTAATTTTGATTTTTGAGATAAAATTTCTATCAACCTCTCTAGTCCCACCATGCTCTTCTTTTTCACCCCCTACTCAGTCACCATGATCATTTACTAAAGAATTTTGGTCTCTGATTGAAAAGGTCCTATTTTTAATATTAATTATTGCTATTAATAAATGCCTTACATGTGCCTGGCACCAGCTACTGCTATGCATGTATCAGCTATAGATGTGTCCGGCCTAGGAAACAGCTCAGCATTATTAAATTCTGAGTTTCAAAGAATATTTGATCACTGAAGCCTCCTTTCTTTCTGAAAATAAGCTGTGTGAAAATTCCAAAACTGTAGTTTTGAAATAGATGTGCATACCACAATCAACTATAAAATTTTTAAAAAAGAAGATACTACCACTCCACCCCAAACCAAGATACCAAGTCAGTGATGTAGAGTGGGTACAATTAACTGAGTTTTAGAAAGTTCACTAGGTGATCTTGATATGGCTCTGAACCATTGTTGGAGGCAGTGGAACTTGTTAGAAATACAAATAAATTCTTAGTCCATGCTTCAGACCTATAGGTTAGAAATCCTAGTGTGAGTCCATCAATCACCTCAATGTGATTTTGTCTGAGAACCACTGATATGGAGAATGATCAGAACCAGCTGCACTCCAGTGGGTCTTCCACCGAACTTGCTCAGATTTCGAAAGATGTCATACGTTCAATATAGGTTTCGGAGTCTGAGATTATTACCCTGAAAAGAAGAAAAGCAACTTTTCCTTTTTTTTTTTTTTAATTATTTTATTGTTGTTCAATTACAGTTGTCTGCATTTACCCTCCCCCCATCCCACCCCAGGCTTACCCACCTCCCTCCCTTGCTTCCCCCCTCCCCCTTGGTTTTGTCCATGTGTCCTTCATTGCAGTTCCTGAATACCCTTGTCCCCCTTCTCCCCTTCCCCTCTGGTTACTGCCAGAGTGTTCTAAACTTCAATGTCTCTGGTTCTATATTGTTTCTATGGTTGTATTTTGCTTGCTTACCTCAGAAGCGTCTTGGCTGTGGCTGATCTAAATTTCCCAGTAGCTGATCTGGCCCTGGTGCCTTCTCTCCTGAGTCATCATACGAAACTTTTTAAGATTTCATACAGTAGAGGTTGCATGATGATGTACTCCTTGAACTTGACCTTATCTGAGAAGCACTTTAGCTGCCCTTCCATTCTAAGTGAAAGTTTTGCTGGATAGATTATTCTTGGTTGTAGTCCCTTGCTCTTCATGATTTGAAATATCTCTCTCCAGCCCCTTCTTGCTTGGAAGGTCTCCTTTGAGAAATCCGCTGACAGTCTTATGGGGATTCCTTTGTAGGTAACTGTCTCCTTTTCTCTAGCTGCTTGTAAGATTTTTTCCTTATTCTTGACCTTGGGT